>WOVY01004846.1:0-210502 GCA_013436015.1 Rhipicephalus annulatus | reverse complement strand
CTTTTAAGATTGCACTTAAAAAGCCTAAATATCAGTATGTCATGCAGCCTGTTTGTTTACTGCAAATTATTTGATGCTTTAACATGCAAAAAGATTGTGGTCAAAGTTACCGCATATATCCGATTACCTGTGCCAAAAATTATTCCGTGCTGCCTACGGAGAGAAGTCAACCCTCAAAAAGCAGCACTGTCATCGTGGCAAACAATGCAAAAATATATGCATTTCACACGCACATAAAAATGAATGCTTTCGCAGCAAACTGCCATGCACGAACATATAAAGTGTTATGCTGAACTCCCACTGTTTGCTGCCTGTGTTGTTGACACTTCATAGCAGTCAGAGACCCGAAAATTCTTAAATTGTTTCCAGCACATTCTATGTTACACTAGATGTACTTATGAAAGCCATGTCAAACAAACAGAAACAAGCCCCAAAAATTCCTTCTTCTCACTGCATGTTATATGATCAGACCATTAAGCTTTCTATTGCAGAAAAAACAGCTACTGTAAAAATTGATGTTCGGGTCCCAATATCTGCTTTATGCTTTAGCCATGTTAATATGTTAAAACGGGTGTCCTGTTTTACACGATCTGGTCTGCATGAAGTCTTGAACCTGGCACCATTTAGGTGGAAAAACACACAGAGTTTGAGACAAACCTAGTCTCCCGTGGAGTCATTCTTATGCACTATAACAGCACATCGCAATCTAGTTAGTTGATCAGAACGAGGTGAAAACAGCTCGGACTTGAAAAGCACGAGCAGAAGGAATGACGCCTGCACCTTGTGCTCCCTGTACATTCTCGTTGAGGGTGCAGTTTTCACATTATCCTTATGCAATTTCGCATTTATAACATTGTTCGCTGCATACTCTTTGTGGCATTGAAGTGTGTGATACCGTCATGAGAAGCCCATGTTATTTATAAAAATAGAATTCAAGACAGCTCAATTCAAAAATAACAAAGTGCATCCAGCACCATGTCCTGTAGCCATTCTTTAGGCAAGTGGCAGAATGATTTATTCTTCAAAACATATCTTACTTGTAACCACTACAAGAGCTAACTCATACACTGGCACATTCTGTATGCCTCTTCGTACTATAAGGTAACTTTTTTACACCAGAAAATCTGCAAGAAGAATAGAAGTGTTGTAATTGTGAAGAAACAAAAGTAGAAGGAAAAAAGATAACCTGCCCAGGACATGGACCGAGCCTGCGAACTTCGAATAACATGTCCGATGCTCGATCAACTGAGCTACCATGGCGGCTATCCCCCTTCCATTTTGTACGGTATATATGTGCATTTAATCATAGAAGAGTCAGTCAGCGCTGCCTGTTACCATTATGGCGAGTGTGGGACACCTTTTTTGCCTACTGGCAATCGCATTACCATTACTTCCAATATCCCTATACTTCTTTGGCAGCATTATGCAACTGTTAGTTCTCAGAAAATCTTCTAGTCACAGGAGGTGGCAATAATTCACCCTCCCCCCTAAATGCACGTACACGAACACACGCACAACTGATCAAAAAAAACAAGTCACACACCGCTAAGATTATTGAGATTCACTGTTTCAGATTCATGAGTAAAAGAAAGAACTATAAATTTAAGGGTTTGTTGTCTTTGTTGAAAACATTATAATGAGAACTAGCAGAAAATGATGCCAAACAAACTATAGGTGATGTTATCAAAAATAACTTTAACAAAATCGTGAAAAGAAAAGTGAACGAAAACGTAACTTGGCGGCAAGTTACTGATGGATTGATATTTTTTGACAATTGAATTGACATTAGTTTTGATAAAATCCCTATATTTTCCTGGGTAATGTCGGGTAATTCTCATTATTAGAGTGGTGAGTAGGCTGACAAAGAAAGAATATGGCATTGATACTTCTTTTGAACACTTAAAAGTTTCAGGACCTTAAAAGAGCGGAAGCTGCTTTGGGTGACCAGAATATTTAGTTGGAGGGAAAAAAATGTGCACACATTTTAACCAGGCTTTCTTACACATTTTGAGACACAAAAGTGTGTGCTGCCAGAAATGTTGTGTACCATTACTTTTGTCACACTATGCACTGTAGCAGGTGTAGTTAGAGTGGTGATAGCTAAGCATTAATCTAGCACACCACCAACTGTGTTCGCATATATGGTCGCGTGTTTTAAAAATAAACCTGCTGCATAGTAAAAAAAATTAGTACAAGGGTGCCAAACCACCTTAAATTATTTTTTACCATTTCAAGCAAATGTGTGCAACGACTTCAGATTAGTGTCCTGATCAACAATGACAAGTGCAGCAGCACAACAAGCTATGGGTGCCCAAAAAGTAGCTAGAAACAATACCTTCTCCTTTTCGAGCCTTTTGGAAGTGTTCAGCCCCTCACTGCTCACCTTACAACATTTTTTAAATACGTGTTTGTGTGCGCACTGTTCTTGCTGCTTGCACAGTGAGGAGGAGCACATGGCAAGAAGAGACAAGAAAGAAGCATAGCGAAAAAAGCGAAATAAGCGAGGACCTCTTTTGTATCATCGAATGTGTGTAACATTGCTATTGCGACAAGATATAGAAAAATTATCACGGCTATGCTTCCATTGCAGAGTCATACACAGCTGCAACACCACGACTAAATTTCAACCTGGTGTTGATTTAAGATCCCTTTATAGTGGCAAGCTAAAGATATCTGCATTTGTTCGACACATATTAGGATGCAGTGAAATGTGATATGATAAAACCATTTAGAATGCACGTCATATGGCTTCATTGTATATGTGGCCACAAGTAACTCTGGTTGCAAAGCAATATGGCACAGCCTAAACAGACGTCACCGACCACTCCAATCTGAACTTGCCTTTGCTACTTGCCCATTATCATCACAGCAAAAAATGAACAATTGAATCTGCTATAGATATGTGCAAGCTTATGCTAAGGACCAAGTATGAAGGATATTTTGTCATTATTTAGATTAGTTATTTGTTCAAGAACACTTGCTATCAAACACAAATACATTGCTGTCGACGCATCAAGACTCAAATATAAAGCAAAAAGAAGTGTCTCTTTAAAATTACAGGCTACAAGGTGCAAGATAAATATTTGATATACTTGGGATGTAAGGCACGCACAAGAGGTGCTGCCATATTATACTTTTCTTTGTGTTGAAACCTGCTTGCTTTACTCACCCAACACATCTGTAAAGATACCGTGAAAACACCAAGCAGCTGATGCAGCATGGTTGAACACAAGTCCAGGGATTCCGCCATTCATATTGGCTAAGCAGCCCTACAGCCTTCACAGTCCTGCAACCATTTGTAAGACAAATATAGTTCTACCCAAAGTTCTTGGTTTACAGACACATGCAAGACGCATAACCACTCTAGAGGAAGTTTGCATGATAATGCGCTGGGTAGCAAAACGGATGCCAATATCAAGTAAGTATCTCGGCCTGCCACTTCTTTCTTTCCCTTCATAAAAATTAATCAATCTATGGTTAATAAATGTTCCCCTTATGTGAAGTGTACAGGCAGTCCGGTGAAAAATCGCAATGTATTTCGAACACAATCTAATTCATGGCAAGTAAGCATGCAATAGCGTTTTGTCAGCTGTTCAAGAAAACAGCATGAAGTTTAGCTAAAACCCACGTTTTTTATAAACACCATTTAATTTGATATAAAAGTTGTGAGCATTATGTGAAAGAACACTGATTCATGTATAATCAATGATTACTTATAATGTACTGATATGAATGCAACTAACTGAATATGAAACGATAACTTTAGCTTGAGCATTTCGAGTTATGAACACTATCGCGCTTGCCAGCTGCATCTTGTCCAAAACAGCGGCAAGCTAGGCTAGCTTCTGTAGTTGAGCAGTAATTAACATTGCAAAGTAACAACGAGAAACACCAGTAACAACAGTATGGGGCAAGCATAGACAGCCAACTGTATAAATTATTGCACAAAAGTTCGCCTGAATATCAGTCAGACAACTTGTGTAAATGAAGGTCCAGTTGGAAATGAACAAGCTAAGAAATCAACAATGCCTGCTTTCTCTAACAGGACCCTCATTCACATGAAGTATGCAGCGATAGGATCCTACCGAGGTACGTCACAGCATGATGTCACTGGCACACGTAAAAGGTGTGGCTGGAAAAAAACTCCCGCTGGTGGCTCAGCCAGGTACAGTCGTGCAGTGTTTGGGGCAAGTTTTAATTTTTCAAAGCTTCCACTTCACGTTACAATGTCGACACTAGGTGTAGTATGTGTCAGAAAACATCTAGCTGTGTGGTAAAATATTTTCCACGCTGTCTCTTCACCTTGAAGTGAACACACGTGGTGACCTGTGAGAGGAAAAGCGGCACAGTCTTCAAAAATGTGCTCTGTTGATTGCGGCATGTAGAGTGCATTGAAAGGTATTGAGAATATCAGTTCAACTGAGAATATTGTGTGTGGTGTGTGCAGTGTCAATAACAATGTGTCCTGTTTGCGAAGACGTTATAACTTGTGGCAGGGACCAGTCGTTGAAAAAATTGATTGGACATTTTAGTAAAGGTAAATATGCACTTGAAACGACCATCTGCGAGTGGGTACAGCTCAGTGTTTGCGCTGTGTGCAGAAAAAAATTGCATGGTCAGTGGGCTGGAATATATCATTTGCTGAAGCTGCATGTATGAATCGCCGCGATGAGTACGCAAGCCCAATAAAGGTATAACTCGTTTTATCGAAGGCCTCATATGTCTTCATGTAATAAGAAGAGATTCTTGTTTCACATATACTCAGTACCTTTACCGCTCAATGTTCATAAAGTGACAATGCACACTACAAGTTTGTGTGTTAGGTCCTAAGGGAGCAATGTAAATATTCAAATAAGTTGCAGGTGTCAGATACAGTGATGTAACTGCACAAAAATTACGTATATATTAGGCTACAGGTTTTGAATCGCATACATATCAGTGGTCTATCAGGAACATCACCAACAACTTCCTTGCAAACCAGCCCTTTCACAGAGGGAGGGAATGGCTGGCACGCTGCTCGAAGTGACGTCATACTATTTGCAAACATAGAGAGGTTTTTACTTAGGCAACATTTTGCACAATGCATTTTTTTAGATGCAATACTGTACTTGTCCCACATTGATCATACTTATGTCTTTTGTTCTTACTTTGTGCTGTGAATTACTAAGCATTTAGTCATCATGATCTTTAAAAGCTGATTTCAGTGTTTTCTCTCATATTGCTGACAAATGTGTCGTTGCATAACTTGGGCAATAAAGCAACACATAAAGGCTGTCACAAGGAATACACCAACATGTGTATTCTCCTGCAAACAAAAGTCGGCACTTGTCCTGTCATTACCCATCTTCCTTCTTTCTTTGCCTTGTTTGTGCTGAAACAGCCAAACACCTGATGAGTTAGATGAGAAATATTAACGCATCAAAACTATAAGTGCTTGCATCAGCAACTACACAACAGCGCGTTAACCGCACTCCTGCCACACAGCAGCGAAACATATTTTGAACATGCTGGCAATGTATTATTTCATAAAAAGCAACGCTGGCAGATTATAAAATATCACATTGTGCATGCATGTTTTCTTCAAAGTCAGGCGTACAATGTAGTTGCTGGCCGGTACATTATTAGCTACAAGCAAAGGCATCTTGCAGGTACACATACTGATGCCACGAACACCTCTCTCTCTACACTAGGCACACACATATTTTTAACAAGCATACGCCACTGTTTAGGATTTAATAACGCTCTACTCTGAACGTATGCTTATAAACCCACTTAGGCGGTTGGCTAGGTGAATTAGCCAAGTTACAAATTGTGTCGCCCGCGAACGTGAAGAAAATGCTGCTTTGCATCAAATGGCACCGCATGCTTCGTTTAATCAAATACGTAGCAAGCGCCATGTGCGTCCTCCTCACTACATAGCACTTATAAAAAATCGATCACCATACACATGCATGTTGCCGCCGTTGTCGTGAATTTGCTCCAGTAAGGACGCACCGATGCGCCATGGCTCTGCTGGCGTTAGCGCTGTCAAAGCGAATCGGCAACCGCACTCGCAAAGGCGCGTAAGGTTGCCGTTTCACGACGCCTCGATCGAGTGCGGCAACACACACTTGCACTGAGTGGCATACTTAGCCTACATAAAAAAGTGTCCTGCTTATCTTTAGTTTTTTTCACACTGTCGTGAGGGAAGCAACCACAGGCGTGAGCCGTCACCTTGGAGTCCTCCGAGCGCCCGCACAACCCGCCGAATCCCCCGCCGCGGTGGTCTAGTGGCTAAGGTACTCGGCTGCTGACCCGCAGGGCGCGGGTTCGAATCCCGGCTGCGGCGGCTGCATTTCCGATGGAGGCGGAAATGTTGTAGGCCCGTGTGCTCAGATTTGGGTGCACGTTAAAGAACCCCAGGTGGTCTAAATTTCCGGAGCCCTCCACTACGGCGTCTCTCATAATCATATAGTGGTTTTGGGACGTTAAACCCCACATATCAATCAACCCGCCGAATCCTTCAACGACTCGCACTTGATCCGCACTTGAACAACCGCGGGAATAGGACGCAATCTTAGCACATCCCACGAACGAGGAACGGCGCTTCCTTGCGCAAATTTAACATTTCGTGTTCTCGTGTGTAGCAGCGCGAACACATGAGAGACGCACCGAAACGGCATGCCCACGAAAACAAAGAAGACAAACAACATGTGGCTTAGCTGTGAATGAATTTGATTTGAATATCTGTGTGAGCAAAATAAAAAAAACATTTTTCGCTGCTATACACTGAAAAATTCTATGTTATCTGGCAAAATAGCTTTAAAAGTAATAAAGGGTTATTGAAAAAACAAGTTACAACTTATGAATATTTTCGCAGGTCTTTGTTTTGTTTTTGTTCTAGCAGACGACAGCCTCCTACTGCTTCTACGACAGACGTAGTGCGGTTTTACGTTCGGTGCGTGTCGCCGATGCAAAGCTCAATAGTAGTCATATAAGAGTTATCAATTCTCAATGAATCATAGGATGACTACAAAGCAGTAACATTTTGATATAGTGCAATACGCAATCTTTCAAGGTATGACATTTCTTTGCTCTGAAGCAAATCGAAGCAAGCGGGCCGGCGCAATCAGCTGATGTTGCCACTACGCGAGGCATGGTTATGCGCAATAGCGTCGCGCCCCGCGCTCGATTTGTCATCAACCGATAGAGCTACTAAGTGGAACACAGCTGGACGCAGGGAATAATGGCGTATCACTATAATTTCCTCTGGGGGCCGAATCAATCGCAAGAGAGCCCCGGGAAAAAACCTTCAGCTGCTCAAGCTTGTGTGTGGGCGTAAAAATACTTGTTTTTCATCTGCTAGGGGGCGGCTATCTATAGTTGAAAGACATGCCGAAAGCATGTGACGTATATACAATCACAAAACATATGTACACAACAATAGATACGATCGCATATCGTACATAAGTATGCCAGCACATAGCGTGTAAACAGAAAATTGATATATATAATTTAAACATGCACGCACTATCTATCGCGAATAGCTTTTTCAGTGCTCGCTGAAGGACATCTCAAAATAGTATGGCATCTTTGCAGCTAAGAAAGCGGCATTAATTCTCACACAATACGTTATCTTCTACCAGCAACGCGTGATGAAGTACCACGTGATGTGTTTTTCCTCATGGGTTTGCACAGCTTGTGGAAGACACGAATGCAAGACCGCAATGCAGAGCCCACCACCTCTTTAAGCGCACACTTCTTTCAAATGGCTATCCACCTAAAAACATTTACGACGAGCTAGACTTTAGACCGGACTGGTACTCTGTCTTAGAGAACTGTTTGACCTCACCCCTTTTTTGTTTGTATAACACGATGTGAAGAACTCTTCATGTGAGGAACTCGCGCTGTTAGCCATATAGTGTTTATGAGTAACGCTTGAATGCTTACTTTCGCGATTTGATATTACTTTTGTTCGCTTTATTTTGTCTTAATTGCCCAAGTACTTTATAAATACCACGAAAAAAAACTATCGCGAATAGCTTAGCAAGATAAAGTACTCTGTTCACGTACGCAAGGACGACAAAGTGGCGCAGGTTCGAATCCCGCCAAGTCTCAATTTTTTTCAATGGGTTTATGTACTGCTATTTTTTCTAATGCGTTAGGTACTAAAACAAAATAAAAGCAATATTGCGTTCAAGTACGTATGTGGGACTGTTTTTTGTGCAACAGTTGTTAGTTTTTTTACTTTCATTATTACATTTTTATTCATTTCATAATATACCAAAATTAAGGACTAAGGAAAACATTGCGTCTGCTTTATTGTGAAGGGACACGAGAAGTGAGGAAACTCAAACCAAAAATTTATTTGAGAAAAAACTGAGCATTTCACAGCCGGACCAGCTTTTTCGAGGGGAGGCCCTAGGTATGCGCGAGACTTGGTATATGACTCATCTCAAGCTGTGGCAGTTGAGAGAAGGCAATATCACTGAGAAGCAGTTCCCAAATATATTTCAGTTGATGTTTTTTGATTCCTCTAAAATAATGGCTGCACAATTGTGATCGAGCCAAACCAAGAATGGCGGGCGCGAAGTCATGACACAGAAAATGAATAATGTTGATTGTTTGAAAAATTGCCCTTAGAAAAAGGAAGAGTTATGGAGTGCTACGTAGCCTAACTCGCAGTAGGAATTTTATATATACATATAGATAGTTTAAAAGGGACAATGTTGCCCTCACAGACATTGGTAAATTTCTTTGCAGAACAGTTGAAGAATCTATGTCGAACTGAAGCATCAAGAGAAGTTCATGCGTCCTCACTTTATTGCGCTTTACATAGCTTGTATGCGTCCATGCAGCCATTATATATTTCAAAGCATTTTTTCACCTATACTCTTCTTATTCATTAAAGCTGGCCCATAAATTGTGTCTTATGTAGCACTACAATTGAAGCGTAATCTGCATGGTGGTCTGAAACAATGCTTTTGAATATTTCAAAACGACCCAGCTCTATACACGACCATCCGAGCATCAATGACAAGCACCATCATGTGTCCGTACATATCAGTGGTGCTCTCATAATTAATTATTTTTCTGACCACTCCCTCTACTCCTGCCTCGTTTCTTTCGTGAAGCTGTGGCAAGTTCTGTATAGCTGTATTTATATTGTAGGAGCACATTCTATCAATAAAAATTATTTTTAGGCTACATGCAATTAGTTTTCATAGATTTTCATTTCGTTTGTCGGTGCTCAGGAGGGCTAAGCTCATGGTCGATATTTTAAAATGACATTTCTTTTTGCCAATGTTAATGAGAACAGTTTCATTAATATTGACAAGTTCATTCGCATTGAATTTAGTTCTTATTAGTATTGTTTCTACCAAAAAATGAGCCCTTGAAGTTATGCTTTTTTTGCTTGATTTGTTTTCGTGTGACAGCTAGCATGCAAGTAAAATGACAGTTATTGTCATTCCTTGTGAATGACACATTTTCCGTGTAACAGACTTTAGCACCTGGTCATCTGCAGAGGTTGTACTCATACTGGAAAAGGGCGAACAGCGGTGACTGACAACACAGACTAGCCTGCGTTATTCTTTTGTACTATATGTGTCACTGTGCATTCATTTATAACTATATAGAGCTCGGATTTCCTGCTGGAATTGTGACAACAAATGTAGATTTTCCACATTTTTGCAACAATACACATGTCTTTTATGCACTATTGATGATGATGGTAGATTTTAGTGGCGCAAGGGCAACTCATGCCGAAGAGCGCCAAACACAGGGTTTTTCGTTGGTTCAATTATATATATATAAAAAAATCTCAGGGTGGCAAGAGTAAAAGAGTGGTGCATAGGGATTAAACTTAAGTGTAATGACTATGTGTGATCAGTTTAAAACGGTCTAAAGCTATGGGTTTTAAAAAAGTCACGCAGTGGCGGCAGTGGTCCTTGTCAGGACAAGGAGTGCGTGCTGCATGACATCTGGTAAAGAAGTCTCAGCGTTTCTCTCAGGATTGAGAGAGGGCTGAGATTAGTGAGAATATGTAATTAGGTGCAGGAATCCGACATCAGCTAAGAAATTTAAAACTACTTTTATGGGAAACATGGGATCGTCCCCAAGAAAGAATAAAAGGTGAGGCGGTATGTGACATTTGTATAGCTTTGGGAAGTGATGCAGTCTCTGTGGTTCAAGGTATGGGCACATAATCAAACGTGAAGGACAGATAGCAGATCACCACATTTTTCACAACACCGTGCAGGAGAGTTTCTTAAAAAGGTGCGAGTGTGTTGCATGTGTATGACCGATCCTGAGTCTACACAGTGCAACTTCTTGATGCCTGTTACGTTTTTCGGAAGTATATCTACCTATTCTTGGCTTTACTGTGTGCAATTTGTTTTCAATTGCTGCGTTCCATTCCTCTTGCCTTTACTTACGCATTAGGTTTCTGATTAGCGGCCTCAAGTCCTCGTATGGGATGACGGCTACGTCTACTGTTGGGCGGAGTGCAGCGGACTTCGCAAGTCGGTCCGCTGCCTCATTGCCAGCTATGTTGCAGTGTCCCGGAATCCAGCATAGCGTGATTTTCAGGTTGGATCTGTAGGCTGACATGAGGCAGTTTAGAAGGATATTAGTCACGGGATTTTTATGTGTCTTTGCGGAGGACAACGCAGTCACTGCACTGAGGGAATCTGTGTATATGACGGAGGCTGGTTTTTTCTTCTTTAAGATGTGCCTTATAGCTAGCAGTATGCCATAGCACTCAGCAGTAAATATGCTGGTATGTTCATTCATTGTTGCAGATTCAGAGTACGCTGGGCCGTATGCAGCACATGCGACGGCCGAGGACTTGGAAGCATCAGTGTAGTACTCAGCACACCTGTATTTTGCCTGCAAGTACATGAAATGTTGATCGATTGCGACTGGGAGGCCATGCTTTCCTACCTCTAGGAATGACAAGTCGCAATTGATAGCTCGCATTTCCCATGGTGCCACAGTGTCCTGGTGGGAACTTAGTTGATGATTGGAGACAGGTATATTAAGATTTTCAACGTGTGAGGCCACTCTGATGGGATACGTTGGCATGGCCGATGGTCGCCTCAAGAACAGGTGGGCGTTTGATGAATCCTGCAATAGCTCGCGAGATGGGTGGTCGACATGAGGGAGCACCTTGGTTGCATACTTGATGCTTGTGAACTGCCGTCGTCGTTCTAATGACCACCGATCTGTCTCAACATACAGGCTGGCTGGTACGGAAAGCGCCTCTAGCCAGACGAAGCCCATGGTGATGCAATGGGTGGAGCATCTTAAGTACGGATGTTGATGCTGATTTGTACACAACCAAGCCATAATCAATACATGAGAGCACAACACTACTGAGAAGTTTTAATAGACAGTCACGATCAGTACCCCATGACTTATGCGAGAGAATCTTGAGCAAGTTCAAGGCTTTCAAGCATTTCAGTCGCAGCTGCTTGATGTGTGGGACAAAGCTGAGCTTTTCATCCATCACAACACCTAAAAATTTATGACCCCTCTTAGTAGCAATGGTGTGTCCGTTCATTGAAATGTTGAAGGGCGGCCTTATACCACGTAGTTTTGAAAAGAGTAGACAGACAGTCTTGTCACAGTTAAACTAGAAACCATTTTTGTCTGCCCAGCTTGAGAGCTCATTTACTGCCAACTGAATCTGACGTTCGCAGATGGCTAGGTTGCGCGATTTGAAGCTGATCTGAATGTCATCCACATATACAGAGTAGGAAATTGTTTTAGGCAGTATAGTGTTTATGGAGTTCATTTTTACGATGAATATTATGCAACTGAGTACGCCACCTTGGGGGACACCATTTTCATGAGTTAACCGCCTTGAAAGGATATTTTCAACACGAACCACGAACGTACGTTCAGAGAGGTAGCTTTGAATAATATTCAGCATGTTCCCTGACACTCCAAGGGATTGCAAGTCACGGAGAATGCCATAACGCCATGTCGTGTCATAAGCCTTCTCCAAGTCGAAAAATACAGAAAGGCAGTGTTGTTTGTGAATGAAGGCATCCTTGACGTAGGATTCGAATGCTACGAGTTGGTCAGCTGTCGACCGGCCTGATCTGAATCCAGCTTGACGGCGGGAGGCCATTATATTCAAGGTAATACATGAGGTGGCGGTTTACCATTTTTAAAATACCTTGCACAAGCAGCTAGTCAGGGCGTTGGGCCTATAACTAGTGACAAGTGTGGCTTCCTTTCCTTGTTTGAGGATGGGTATTATAACTGTCTCTTTCCAAGCCTTGGGTAGACGCCCGGAGGACCATACACTGTTGAACAGTAAGAGGATGACATCGAGCATGTGTTCGTGTAAGTGTTTCGGCATGCCATATGTAGTCTTGTCTTGGCCTGCCGCTGAGTTGCCACATGTTGCCAGCACTGCCTTCAATACGTCGATGGTAAACAGAGTATTGTAGCCTCCAGCAGATGGCCATCTATCACGGATAGGCTTACGTTCTTCAGCAAGCTTGTGTCGTTTAAAGGACTCTGTATAACGTGCTGAGCTGAAGATATACTCAAAGTGTTGGCCTATGGCATTTGCCTGGTGTTCCAGCGTATCACCAGCAGTACGGACGAGAGGGACCGAATGAGTGTTGTGCCCTTGAAGTGCTCTTACTCTGTTGTACACCCTATGCGTATCAGTATAGGAGTTAACTAACGAGAGAAAGGACTGCCAGCTCTGCCTCTTTGATTCTCGTCGGATACGCCTACCATTTGCTTTTGCACGCTTGAAATTCATCAGGTTATCAGCTGTCGGGTACCTGCGAAATTTCGACCTAGCTTTGTTTTGGTTCTCGCGAGCTTTTTTGTACTCCCCATTCCACCAAGGCCGTCGTTTGTTTCGCGTCTTCTCATATGTCTGTGGGATCGATCGCACTGCGGCCAGTATGATATGAAGTACGACCAATGCTTCACAGTCATTAATGTCTAGGTTTTCAATAGAAGAACGCGACAGTTCTGTAAGTTCTCGGAATTTTGTCCAGTCAGCATCCTGTTCTCTAAACCTGAATACATTTGTGGTCGTCTTACTTGTACTTCCTGTGTGTTTTAGGCAGACAGGAAAATGATCACTTCCATAGAGGTTATGAATAACAGGCCAATCTGTGGTTGCCATGAGTGAAGGGGAGCCGATTGATTGATTGATATGTGGAGTTTAACGTCCCAAAACCACTATATGATTATGAGAGACGCCGTAGTGGAGGGCTCCGGAAATTTAGACCACCTGGGGTTCTTTAACGTGCACCCAAATCTGAGCACACGGGAAGGGGAGCCAATAGCAAGATCTATGGCTGTGTGTGAGTTGCACGCTGCGTTAAAGTACGTTGGTTCTTTTTTGTAAAATATACAGGTGCTGGAGAACAAGAAGAAGTTTTCGATTAAGAAGCCTCGAGAATCTGTTCTTCTGCATCCCCATAGAGGGTTGTGCGCATTAAAATCTCCAACCAAGAGGAATGGATGCGGGAGCTGGTCGACTAGGGTGTCAAACTCTTTAGTAGACAGGTGGTAGTCTGGAGGGATATATAATGAGCACACAGTTGTCATTCGTCCAAAGATAAGGGTTCGTATTGCCACTGCCTCCAAGTCGGTGACAAGAGTGAGGTTTTGGGACGGTAGTGCTCTCTGCACCACGATAGCGACACTGCCGGATGAATGGGCAGTGCCATGCCTGTCCTTTCGGTATACCGCATATCTTCTTAGAAAGTTAGTGTGTGTTGAGTTTAAGTGTGTCTCCTGCAGGCAAAGTATGTTAGGTTAGTGTTGCGTAAGTATTTCATAAATGTCAGCCAGGTTCTTCAGTAGACCTCGGCAGTTCCAGTAGATGATAATCTCGGCAGCCATTTTTGAGAAGGAAGAAAGGTAGTAGGGTTATTCAGACTTCACCGCGTTTGTCAGGTGCCTGGACTGGAGGGTGTTTCTTCCCTCTGAGGCATTCTGTTGGGCTCCGCTTCAATAAGATGGATTCCATGAGCATCGGAGACGCTGAGGACGCCGGTGTCACATCCATTGCCCCCTGTGAACACTCGGAGGCTGACGGAGGTTTCTCAAGAGGGACAGGTGCCCTCTCAGTTGTCTGCGTCGTCCCCGAGGTCTCACGGAGGTTGACCTGCGGGGTTTGGATTGTCTGTTTTGTCTCCGAGGTCTGATGGAGGTGGACCTGCGAGACTTCGAACGTTCGTGCAGCCTGCGGCTGCTTGGTGGGGGGGCCGAGATGTGCACGCATCAGCAAAGCTGTACTGCGTGCCCACCGTTACTAGACGCCGCCCGGACCCCGGCGCGATGCGTCAGCGTACGTTTTTCCGGAGAAGAGCGACACCTTCTTTCGGGCTTCAGAGAATGTGATATTTTCCATTACTTTTATCTGGATGATTTCCTTTTCCTTTTTGAAAATTTCACATGTCCGCGAGTATGCTTCGTGCGCCCATGACAGTTAGGGCACTCTGTTTGCGTGGAAGTACAGCTCTCAGTAGGGTGCTCATGATCACCACATTTTGCACACGTTTGTTTTCCGCGACAGGTGTTCGACCTATATCCATATTTCTGGCATTTGTAACACCTTCTAGGATTGCGTATGTAGGGGCGGACTTTGCAGTAAAGAAACGCAGCTTTCACGGATTCTGGCAGGATGGAGCAGGTTAAAAGTTAGTACTTATAACCGTCACCGCTTCTTCAAGGCGTCACCACTTCTTCATTGTTTCGCCTGATAGTTATCTGCCGGATGGCGACTACGCCTTGCTCTCGAAAGCCTTCAAGGAGGTCAGCTTCAGTTTCTCGTATCAGATCACGTTGTGAAATGACGCCTTGAACAGTGTTAAGACTGCGATTGGGGGTGATAGGCACGTCCAGGTGGGCGAACTGCTTCTGTTTAAGGAGAGTGTTTGCATGCTGTTTCTGGCTTACTTCAACAAGAAGATCACAGAATGACAGTTTCTTTGCGTCGTACTTTTTGCCTATTAGGTTAGCATGGGTTTTTGCTATGAGAAAAACCGACAGTCCTGCAACAGAGACGTTATCTGCCAGACAGTGTATGACTAGAAATCGTGGGAAGTGTTCGCAATCGCTCCCGGTTCGTTTGGAGATTTCATCAATGCGGTTCCTTTTCAGGGACCGATCATTGGGAAGAGGGAAAGATTTTGTCATGTGGTGAATTTTATGTTCGGCGGCGATGGTGACCACCCACCACCGAGCCCAACAAGGGGACGCTACAAGGTAGAACACTTAAAGGCGCCAGTCATACATCGCCGCTATAACCAGATATAACTACCCACGGTTGGGTAACTACACAAGGTTAACCCTAGCCGCCAGGAAGTTTGGAAGTAAACGGAAGAGAGTAGAAGACAGGACAGATAGATAGTGAGAGATAAAGGCGAAGATGTAGGCAGAGAGAGATAGGAAAAGGCGACTGCCGATTTCTCCTGGGTGGGTCAGCCCAGGGGTGCCGTCTACATGAAGCCGGGGCCAAAGGGGCGTGTTGCCTCTGCCGGGGGGCCTTAACGGTCCAATCACCCAGCGTTGGCTCAACCCCCAGGATCCCCTTTTCCCCGGACACGGCAAAGCCACGCACGGCTAGGCGTGGGAGGGAGTAGAAACTCCCCTGTTAGCTCTGGTCCTTGGTGTCGCTACACACCAAATGCCTACTTGCGCAGGCGCCCCTGCGGGCCTTTCATACACTATTGCACATTTTCGTAAGCACCTTACAAAATCTGTATATTTCCGTAAGACCTTACGTTCCGCATTTTGTTTATGAAAGCTTCTGTACACTCCATACTCTTTCCTTATCCTTCCATATCTTCCATAATGAACTCTCCGTATGCTCCATAAATTTTCTTATCATTCCATATTTTCCATAAAACTCACTCCATTTACGCCATAAAACTTCCTTATACTTCCATATACTCCATAAAAAGCTTTTTATATATGCCATACATTTTCCTTATCTTTCCATATACTCCATAAAAGCTTTCCGTATACGGCATACAATTTCCTTGTCCTTCTATATACTCCATAAGAAGCGTTCCGTATATGCCATACAACTTCCTTATATTTCCATAAAACTCCATAATTTTTCCATATGTAGCATAAGGAAATGTTTCGGAGTCCATATATTTTCCGTGAGATTTCATACGGAACGTTTCAGTAGGGAGCAAGTCTCTCACATATGCTTAGGTGCGCTGTCTTGTCCCCAGTCTCTGAAGATCCTCTAATATGGCTCTTTGTGTGATGGTATCGAAGGCCTTAGTGAGATCAAGGCCAACGATAGCCTTAAAGTCTATAGATCTGGTCCCCACGTCGAGTATTTGATGCTTAATCTGTAACTTGTTATTCTGCGTTGATAGTTCAGGTCTGAAACCGATCATGGTATGTGGGAAGAGTCCATTCTTCTACATGTAGGTAGTGAGACGCGTAAGGATGACGTGCTCTATGAGCTTGCCTATACATGAAGTCAGTGAAATTGGTCTGAGGTTATCCAACTGTGCTTTCTTGCCCGGCTTCGGAATTGTAATGACCTGAGCAGTCTTTCAGTGACGTGGAATGGTCCCACTTTCCCAACACCTATTCATGTACTCAGTGAGCCCCTTAATAGATTCGTCGTACAAGTTTCTGAGCGTCTTATTAGTTACTTTATGAGGTCCCAAAGCAGACCTCGCGTTTAGCCAAGCTAGCTCAAATCTAACCTCAGCCTCCGTTATATCAGCATCCAGTATAAGGTTTTCTTGCCCCTTGGAACCGGAAAGTGGTTCTTCTGTTGCGTCTGCGAAGTACTTTTTTCGTATCTCGTGGAAGAGCTCCTCCTCTCTTCCTGCATAGTTATGTATTACGTGTTGCAGCTTATGCCTCTAAGCAGTCTTTGTACTTTGCAGGTCTAGGAGAGTTCAGAGGATTTTCCAAGTATTTGACATCTTGATTTTTCTATCCATCAAGTTACAAGTGGCTTCGCACTTCTGTTTGGTCAGCCGATTCGCATGGAGCTGTATCTTCATGTCTAATGCAGCTACTCTCTTTCTTAAACTACCATTGTATTTTTGTATTTTCTAGCGCTTTTTGGTTCTACTTTTTGCTTCTCGCAGATGCAAGAGTTTGCTGTTCAAGTCCACCCATCCTGCTTCTTCGGGAATAATTTTACTAGCTTTCTTGACACTCTGTTGGAACTTCTCTACAAATTTTTCAATATCTACTATGGTATAATTCGAATCCTCCTCTGAAATCCTGCGCAAATTGTCTCATTTTATAAGTGCCACTTTTATGCCTTGCTTTTTTGAGGGCCTGCATGCACCGTTGTAGCTACATTATAATGATCCTTGCCGAAATTCTGCTGCGTGTTTACCCATCACATGTCTGCTGCGTTCTTCGTAAACGTTAGGTCCGGTGTTGTGTCATTACTAAAGCTGTTGCCTATTCTTGTGGACTCCTCAGGATTCGTTATCAGCGTAAGGCCCTCGTGTTGGGCGTCCCTTTAAATTCTCGAAAGTATATCCCCAGGCCGCGTGTGGTGCGTTGAAGTCGCCGACTATGACGAGTCGCGAGCTTCTGTCGAGGTGGACTATAAGTGTTAAGCGCGAAGAGGCTTCCCTCTTTCCTACGGGAGGGCATTATTTCTATAAGGAGGAGGTCTATGCTGTGCACTCTGGTATCATGTCCTACTGCCTATGAGGTTTCTATGCCCCAGAGATGCGACACTCGCCTTCTCACTAAAAGTACTATACGACATGTACCCCGATAACTTAGTTGCCCCCCCCCAGTCTTCTGTAGGGCGATGACATTTGGCGCCTCCCTGCTTCTCATAAATTGCTGCAGATTCCCTCGTTTCTTACGGAACCCATGCGAATTCTACTGCCAGATAATGTACTGGTTACGTGGCGCCATGTTTATGAGATCCTCCCCGGTGACCTTGTTGGCTAACAACAGTGGGTTTCTGCTATGCGGTTTTAATTTAACCGGCCCCACACCAGACGACCTAACGTCACTCGGCGTACTCTCTATCGCTAATACCCTGTGCTCGAGTCCATCAAATCGTTGCTTTATTTCGACTTACACGCAATAATTTGGTTTTTTAGTCCTTGAAACATTTCAAACAATCCCTTAACTTTGCTAATAAAAAAAACTACCGGCTTTTTCTGCTTCTCCCTCCACCCTCCTTTTGAGTGGCGGTGACTTTCCGCTCGTTTGCGAGGGAACAAATGTTGGGGCTCGACTAAGCGCTGGTATTTCGCTAACAGAGGGAGTGGTGGGCGTCGTACCCGCCTTGCGCACCTCCTGAAGCTTTTCATTTTCTTATTTCAGTTGCTTAATTACTTTTTCAAGCGTTAGGTTCTCTCTAGTGATTTGTTATATAATGTTTTTCAATCTGCATCATTTCCTTTTATATGGCGGACCCTACATTATTACTTTGGGACGCAGGTCCAGGGACCACACTTGCAAAGCTCACCTGCGTGCTGCCGCTCTCTCAAATGGTTCTTGAGTGGGACCTTGGCCTTGATCTTGATCTTGGTTTGGAGCGGGACCTGGACTCTCTTCGACTCTATCCCCCAGAAAGCCTTGAAAAGGATGCGGAGTTGTCTCATGCGAGGCCGTCCACACTGTTTTGCCTGTTGGTGTCATTGTCCAACTGCAGGCTGGTTGTTGCGTTGTGGTCGTCTTCATGGCATACGCCGACTTCCATGTACTTGTAGCAGGCTTCAGCGCACGCTGCCCGTGCTTTCTCGTCGTCTCACCTCGTCCGTTCCCAACGACACCTCCTAACCAGGTACGGTGTCTTGTATCTTGCTTTACATCTCTTGTCTCCAGTGGGGTGATCTTTGCCACATAACTTGCATTCCACTTCACAACTGTGATCTTGCGCTGGATTCTCGCTTTCACAACCCCCGCACACTTTGTCATTTGGGTATGGACACACATCTGCTCTACGTTCAAGTATCCCACAACCGTAGCAGACATCGAAGTGTTTTCTGTAGAGCGTGTGTCACATCATCATCATCATCAGCCTGTCTACGTCCACTGCAGACAAAGGCCTCTCCCATGTTCCGCCAGTTAACCCGGTCCTGTGCTTGCTGTTGCCAATTTATATCCGCAAACTTCTTCATCTCATCTGCCCACCTAACCTTCTGTCTCCCCCTACCCCGCTTCCCTTCTCTGGGAATCCAGTTGGTGACCCTTAATGACCAGCGGTTATCCTGTCTACGTGCTACATGCCCGGCCCATGTCCATTTCCTCTTCTTTATTGCAGCTATGATATCCTTAACTCCCGTTTGTCCCCTAATCCACTCTGCTCTCTTCTTGTCTCTTAAGGTTACACCTACCATTTTTCTTTCCATTGCTCGCTGCGTTGTCCTCAATTTAAGTTGAACCCTCTTTGTGAGTCTCCAGGTTTCTGCTCCGTAGCTAAGTACCGGCAAGATACAGCTGTTATATACCTTCCTCTTGAGGGACAGTGGCAATATACTTGTCATATTTTGAGAGTGCCTGCCGAATGTGCTCCACTCCATTCTTATTCTTCTAGTTACTTCAATCTCGTGGTTAGGCTCTGCGGTTATTACCTGCCCTAAGTAGACATAGTCTTTTACAACTTCAAGTGCACTATTACCTATCGCAAAGCGCTGCTCCTTGCCGAGGTTGTTGTACATTACTTTCGTTTTCTGCAGATTAATTTTAAGACCCACCTTTCTGCTCTCCTTGTCTAACTCCGTAATCATGAGTTGCAATTCGTCCCCTGAGTTACTCAGCAATGCAATGTCATCGGCGAAGCGCAGGTTACTGAGGTACTCTCCATTAACTCTTATCCCTAACTGTTCCCATTATAGGCTTCTGAAAACGTCCTGTAAGCACGCAGTGAATAGCATTGGGGAGATTGTGTCCCCCTGCCTTACACCCTTCTTTATTGGTATTCTGTTGCTTTTTTATGAAGCACTATGGTAGCAGTTGATCCCCTGTAGATTTCTTCCAGAATGTTTATATATATTTCATCTATGCCCTGATTCCGCAGTGTCTGCATGACGGCTGATATTTCTACTGAATCAAACGCCTTCTCATAATCTATGAAGGCTATGTATAGTGGTTGGTTATACTCTGAGCATTTCTCTATTACCTGATTGATAGTATGAATGTGGTCAATTGTTGAGTAGCCTGTTCTAAATCCTGCTTGTTCTTTTGGTTGATTGAATTCTAATGTTTTCTTTACTCTGCTAGCAATTACCTTTGTAAATAGCTTGTATACTACAGAGAGCAAGCTGATTGGTCTGTAATTCTTCAAGTCCTTGTCATCTCCTTTCTTATGTATTAAGATGATGTTAGCGTTCTTCCAAGACTCTGGTACTTTTCCCGTCAGGAGACACCTCGTAAATAGAGTGGCTAGTTTTTCTAACACAATCTGTCCTCCATCTATCAGCAGATCTGATGTTACTTGATCCTCACCAGCAGCTTTGCCTCTGTGCATGCTCTCCAAAGCTTTTCTGACTTCTTCCATCATTACCGGTGGGGTGTCGTCTGGGTTACTGCTAGTTCTTATAGTATTAAGGTCGTGGTTGTCTCGGCTAATGTACAGATCTCTGTAAAACTCCTCCGCTATTTTAACCATCCTATCCATATTGGTAGTTAATTTGCCTTCTTTGTCCCTTAGTGCATACATCCGCCTTTTGCCTATCCCAAGTTTCCTCTTCACTGCTTTGACGCTTCCTCCGTTTTTCAGAGCGTGCTCAATTCTCTCCATCTTATACCTTCTTACATCGCATTATTTACGTCTATTAATCAGCTTCGAAAGCTCTGCCAGTTCTATTTTGTCTGTTGTACTTGACACTTTCATGATTTGACGCTTCTTAATTAGGTTCTTCGTTTCCTGGGAAAGCTTGCCGGTGTCCTGTCTAGCTACCCTGCCTCCAACTTCCACTGCACACTCCGTGATGATACTCGTCAGAGTATCATTCATTGTATCTACGTTAAGGTTGGTTTCCTCGCTAAGAGCAGAGTACCTGTTCTGCAGTGACACTCTGAATTCCTGTCCTTTCCCTCTCAGTGCTAGCTCATTGATTTGCTTCTTGCGTATCAGTCTCTGTCGTTCCTTCTTCAAGTCTAGGCGGATTCGAGCCCGTACCATTCTATGGTCACTGCATCTTACCTTGCCAACCACTTCCACATCCTGCACGACTCCTGGGTGTGCAGTCATTATAAAGTCTATTTCGTTCTTATTTACGCCATTAGGGCTCCTCCATGTCCACTTGCGGTTTTCTCGTTTTCGGTAGAAGGTATTCAAAATACGCAGATTATTGCGTTCTGCAAATTCTACTAATAGCTCTCCTCTGGCGTTTCTAGTGCCGATGCCATGATCTCCTACTGCCTGGTCTCCAGCCTGCTTCTTCCCTACCTTTGCATTAAAGTCGCCCATTACTATAGTATACTGTGTTTTCACCTTACTCATTGCCGATTCCACGTCTTCATAGAAGCTTTCAACTGAAGCGTCATCATGGCTAGATGTAGGCGCGTAAGCCAGTACTACCTTCATTTTGTATCTTTTATTCAGTTTAATTACAATGCCTACCGCCCTTTCATTAATGCTATAGTAATCCTCTATGTTGCCAGCTAAGTTTCTGTGAATTAGGTAACCCTACTCCCAGTTCTCTTCTGTCTGCCAAGCCCCGATAGCAAATGACGTGCCCGTTTTGTAGCACAGTATAGGCCTCATCTGTCCTCCTGTGTGTCACAGATCCCGCTAATTTGGGAGGCGATCGCCGGGCTAATTCCAAGGGCCAGAGTATCGGCCCCCCGAACCACGAAAGCGTGGACAATTTAGAAGTGGTCCTATTTGGCGCGCCAGCGGACGCCGGCTGTGGCCCGAAGAACAAGTCAGAGCCGAGAGTTGATAAACAAAACAAAAATATATTCTCAATTATGGCAGATCAAAACAATACACAAGTATACACACTCGACAATAGTTGAATGCAATATGTCACCAATCAAACAACGTACTACGCAGTACAATCAGCTACACTTGAAACAACGGACACAGACAACAATACGCACTACAATGCAGTCACATGCATCAAACAACCAAGACACTTAAAGACTAAAGAGTTACAAAACTTATTCAGTCCAAAGTTCTTGGAACAAAAGTCAGGATGATACTCTTCTGAGAATCACTCACGCAAAGTCCAGTGTTGTTGTCGTTCCGCTGCCCCCGAAGTTTTTCTTCCAGGAAACCTCACGTCTTCAATTGGCCGCTCTCCAGGCTCCAAACTTCTTCGCCGGAAACACGTCGGCTTCACACACGCAGCTGTTGCCACGCGTCTACGCTCAATAGTGGTAGACACACACTCTTGCCTGTAGCTCGAGTCTTCACCTCTCAGGTGGAAATCCTTTTCTTCTCAACTTCCTTCTTCTCCTCCTTTGTCACGGAAAACAAAAGGTTTCGCCCACATGGCGGAACTCCCTATGCACTCTGGCGCATACTTTCTTCTTCTCCTGCTTTGTCACTAAGGGCAAAACCTTCACCGACAGGCGCGGCAGAATACCCCACGCACACTGGCGCTAACTTTCTTCTTCTCCTGCTCTCCCATCTCTGCTGCTCGGTTAAATACCTACCGCGCGAGATTCCAGAAATATCTCATATTTTCGGCGGCGCGATGCGCAGCGAAGGCTGGGGGAAAGGACGAGACGGTACGAGGACCGTCCGCGAAAGATGACGCAACCCCGCATCACTACGCCCCTTTTCATCGAGAACTTTCTAGGGCTTGCTCGGTTGCCGATGCGAGGAGGTTCGTCGGCGAACCTACGCTTCCGAGGGGAGAGGAACGCACGCCCCGGGAGTCTTTGGATGCTTGTTTTCTTTTTTATCGTTGACCTTCGAGGTATCTCTACGGCGCTTCGTCGCGAGAATTTGGTGGCGCGCCCTTTTTGAGCGCTGGTTTTGTGACAGCGTGCTCTTAACCAGCATTGCTCCATACCTCACACATCTCGCAACGTGAAACCCCTCAAACAGCACAATAATCTTGTCCGTGTATCCGTTCTTTTCCGCACTGAAGGACTTCTAGGTTACGTGGAGTGATCAAGTTGCTAAGGATGTCTTCTGGGCTCTCTCCCTTGGGGACCCCTCGTATAAGTCTTTTTGACGTGTTCCCCGGGGCTGCCCTGTACGCACAGGTGTCGAATTCCTGCTGACCTATTCGTAGTTTGGTAATGGCTCCATACTGCCAGGCTCGATCCGCGGATGGTGTTGTGATAAAGAGTATGTTCTGCGTGTTGTTGATGCACATACTCTCTTCCACAGCCACCTCTTGGCCAACCCCGCAGCGTTGCACAGGCAGCATTATATGCGATCCACCCTGTATTCTGAGCCGTTAAGCCCACCACGTGGACGCACAATGACCTTATAATCTTCGGTCGGCAGACTAGGCAGTCGACTCGCCTTGATTATTTGTCGAGCGTTCCGCTCATTCCTCCAATTGTTCCCTGGTGCCCTTTCTGCAAAGGGCGTTTCTCGCTGCGTATTTCCCGCTGAGTCGGGCTCCCGGTTGACCTGCGTCTTGGCGCATTTTCGCATTTCGCACCAGGCTGACCCTTTTAGGGGCGAAGCTCCCTCCTTATAGTGGCACCCGTTCGTCCCTCGTAGCCGCTTGTAGTATGTAACAAGTATAACACTTTGACCTCCAAGGTGGTGCCGGTGAGAGATTTTTTCTGTGGGTTGTTGAACAATAAAAAATAGTGCTCAATGTACATGCTTATAGCTGCTAATAGGGAATGAGATACAGGGGCATTCAGCTTTTAGTTAACGCGCACGCTTCGATCCCCATTAGCAGCCATTGGAAAGTACGTTGAGTACTATCTGACAGGAAAAGGTTGCTACGTTATACTCGCAGGGCGTAACCTCCTTGGTTTTAGAAAGATTTAGCGAACGTTGGGCCGCATTGCCATGAATACAGGGAACTAGTATATACCAAGAACTCGAGGTGGTTAAAGGTAGGAAGTAGACCGGTAGCGCAAACCGTAAGAAAGTGTGCGTGTACCACCTCTCGTTTAATCCTTGGAATATCCGCTGCATGGTGGTGCTTCTATAAGGGGAATATAAGATGAAAAGATGCGAGATGGTCGTACTTAGAGTGTTGAATAGATGGACGAACGGACACAAAGACCGATGAATGGATGGACGCATGATTGGACGCAGGAGCGGATGCATGGACGAACGCAGGGATGGACGCACGAACAGACGCAGGCACGGACGGGCAGATGGACGCATGGACAGTCATACAGACGGACGCATGGACAGACGGAAGCAAGAACGAATGGACGGACGAATACTTCGCCCCACTCTCCATCATTCACTCCTTGGATATGCTGCCAATTTTTTTTCAAAATGTTCCGGTGATAAGTGTTCTCCATCCACAGTTACGACCTCAATTTTGGCATGAATCGGGCCTTCGAAGAGGAACGGGGGCCTCAAACAGCTCCGACGGCATGTTCGGCCTAGCTCTCCACACCACCACGGCGGTGGAGACACTAGCGTCCAGTTCGCGTTCGCTTGAGATAGCTGCCGCGTTAAAGTGGCGACAAAGAAAACATGGTTGTTGCACTAAAAAATGCAGTCCACCTGTAAAAACGTGGTCTCCAGAAGATCTCCAGAACTTCCATCGTCCACGGGTGTGAAAAATGGTGCTATGAACTTCAATATCGCGCCGATAATCTTAAAAAGTGACAGCATATTCACGGAGAGAATGATGGACAGTGGGGTGAAGCATTCATCCGTCCATTCGTTCTTGCTTCCGTCCGTCCATGCGTCTGACTGTGTGAACGTCCATGCGTGCATCCGCCTGTCCGTGCGTGCGTCTGTTCGCGCGTCCGACCCTGCGTTAGTCCATGCATCCGCCCCTGCATCCGTTCATGCGTCCATCCATGCATGTCTGTGTGCCCATTCGTCCGTATATTCAACATTCCAAGTACCACCATCTTGCTTGTTTTCATCATATATTCCCCATATAGAAGCACCGCCATCCTGTGGAAATTCCAAGGACTAAACGACAGGTGGCACACGCACACTTTGTTACGGCTTGCACTTCGGGTCTACTTCCCACCTTTAACCACCTCGAGTTCATGGTACATACTAGTTCACTGTATTTATGGCACTGCGGTACAAAGCTCGCTTAACCTTTCTAGAACCCTAAGAGGTTTTACGCCCAGCGAGTATAACGCAGCAACCTTTTGCTGTCAGATAATGCTCAGTGTACATGCCAATGGCTGCTAATTGGAAATGAGAGACAGGATAATTCGGCTTTTACTTTCTTACGGCTTGTGCTTCGTATATACTTCCCACCTTTAACCACCTTGAGTTCATGGTATATACCAGTTCATCGTATTCATGGCAGTGTGGCTCATCTCTCGCTAAACCTTTTTAAAACTATCGAGGTTGCACCAAGCGAGTATAACGTAGCAACCCTTTCTTGTCAGATAATGCTCAATGTATATACCAATGGCTGCTAATGGGGAATGAGAGACAGGAGCATTCGGCTTTTAGTTAACGCGCACGCTTCGAACTTTTTATTCTTCAACAAAGCACAGGAGAAATCTCCCACCGGCAGCACCCTGCAGGTCGAAATATAACACTGGTTACACACTACAACTACGACTACGAGGGACAAACGGGTGCCGCGTTAAGGGGCTTCGCCCCTAAAAACTGCGGAGCCGGTATGACGTGCGTCCGCACTCCATGGCCCCCAAGCGGCGAGTCCAACTAACGGGAGATTCACGGTTTACCGATGAAACACTTCAAGCTTCCCCCACTCATCATCATTCACCCCGTGGTGTTGAGCGCGCTGCGTCCCTTGCAGAGACACTGAGTGCGTCCGTCATGGACACTGGGCGCGTCCTTTGCAGGTTGGAGACATGGCATGCGTCCCCCAGAGACGCTCGACGCGTTTCATTTCGCACGGGGTGCTTCCCACAGAGACGCTGGACGTGTCACGTTTTAGGTGCGCTCAATTCGCCCTCAAGTAGACGTGAGAATTGTGACACATCCCTCCATTTCCCACATTGGCTCTTCGCTTCCCCTTGTCTTCGTGACCGATGCGGACCACTCACTTTTTGACGTAATTAACGGAACGCCTCCGTCCGAACTTGTAACGCATATCTCATTGCACCATTTATCGATTGTACTGTGCGCATGTTTGCGAGTTAAATAGAATAAAAAATGGGACTGTAACAACTCAGAGGACTCATCTGTGGCTGCAATTTTTACCATATATCTAGTGATGAATTCACTCGTGCAATCACTTTTGAGGCGTACTCCATGAAAGGTAATATTTTTATTTGTGTTACAAATTGTCACATGTTGTAGTGTGCTTCTTTGTTGTGGTATGTTTGTGTTAAATTTTAAATTTCCTTTACCTAATTAAGGACATCTATGTGCGATATGCAAAACTGGGATGATCTCGTTTGACGACACATTCCCTCGTTACAAAAGGCATATCAAAAATAATGTTCTGGGAAGCTATTCTCCATGTACACACGTTAGTGCTCAACCCCTGGACATCAGAAGTTGGAATCAGAAGTACTTTTTGAACAGTGGCTTTAATAGGAGCAAGTAGAACTTACCCGCATTAGTTACTGGACTCATTGCGCAAACAGGTGGTCAGCAATTTTCTGAAAGAAGGGGATAATGTGATGAAAAAACAAACAAACGCCAAGTTGAAAGAGTTATTCACTTTAGATGAGCTCGCACTTTTATTAGGATTATTTTTCTCGTTCTTACAGGCATTCAGGGCAAACCAACGCGAAATTGCGTCGCGTAAGATCAGTTGCGGATTAAACTGTAACTCTAGCGGTGTTCCTTATATTGCACAAAATAAAACACTTTGTGAAACCAGGCAAACTGCCCCACTTTCCGCAATGCGTGGCTACCCGGTCTTTATCGCCTTCCTCAAGACTGTATTCATGCAATTCATTAGATACATCGGCAGGGCGTTGTTTTGTTTTAAATATGTTTTATGTTTGTAAAAGAAGCGGTTGTCTAGTATGCATCAAAAGGGACAATTGGGCGAGTTGGTGAACTTCTATCTTAAACAAATATTAGTGCGACGAAAACAGGGACAGGAAAGAATCGACAAACTACAGCGCTGACTCGCAACTAAACTTTATTTCTAAAAGAAGCGAATTTACAACATCTGAAAAAAGCAAGCTTAAAAGCTTGGGCAGTAGACACAAAGATAATAATGTTTTTAGCGTTGGCCAGAAATTGCGGCAAGATTGCTCAGCTGTGCAAAGCAAATTAAACGAAGAAAAGTGCAACAAGAGAAACAAATGCACAATAAAAGATAAGAGCCCCGCCACGGTGGTCTAGTGGCTAAGGTACTCGGCTGCTGACCCGCAGGTCGCGGGATCATATCCCGGCTGTGGCGGCTGCATTTCCTATAGAGGCGGAAATGTTGTAGGCCCGTGTACTCAGATTTGGGTGCAGGTTAAAGAACCCCAGGTGTTTAAAACTTCTGGAGCCCTCCACTACGGCGTCTCTCATATTCAAACGGTGGTTTTGGGTCGTTAAACACCACAAATCAATCAATCATGTGATAAGAGTAAATTTATTGAGTTCCGAACCAATGCAGTATAGAAGATAAATGTTCTTGCAACAAGGTTAACAATGAGCAAACTAGTCAATAAGTGAATATATAGGAGTCCAGGAGCATGCGCATAAGGTAAAAAATGGCACAGGTTCTAAAATGACCAGTCACTGTCACAGAAATGGGTGTAATCTTTATTTAAGACTTGAACTTTGCGTTGCCACAGAGACCAATGATCGTGAGAAATCTTACAAGCTTTTTATATGTCACTGAAAAGTGATAATTGCATCAACCAGCCTTTCATAACACTATCAGGTGCAGAAGTTTCATCAGTCACACAGCGATTTATAAAGTTTTGTCTCTTTGAGCTTGCGTGATGGTTCTTTTCTTTTTTTCTTTGCTTTTTTCAGATGTGTATATTTCGCTTCTGTCAGGAATAAACTTTTGTTACGAGTCAGCGCTATAGTTTGTCTTTTTTTTCGTCACTGTTTTCGTCGCGCTAATATTTCTTTAAGATTAAGATACTTGTTTAGTACGTTTGCTTTCAGTACATGTGCGGTTTTGTGCACTTGAGTTCAGTATGAATAAACCACTAGCCCAGTGAGCTATTTTACTGTAAAACACAGCGCCTTTCGTGTACTAAATGAGGATGGCATGACTTGCTGCCTCGTAAAAATTACGTAACTTCAAACTGTGATGGACAAAATAAGTCAAATCGATTACTGCACTATGTATGACGAGGATGTAAATATAGAATACGGTAATTTCATATGCTCTCTCAAAAATGCTGTGTCACTAAGCACCACCACGACTAGTAGTAAGAACGCCAAGCCACTCTGCCCTTGGATGACACCTAGTATTCTAGAATGACTGAAGCAAAAACGCCATTGGTATCACAAGTGGAAGCAGCAGAGAACCAATGCCTACTACTTAAATCAATTCAAATGCTATAAAAATAAGTCCGTCACCCTAATGAGGAAACGAATAAAAGAATACTATGCTAAGCTTATCGAAGAGGCTGGAGGCAACACTAAGCGAATTTGGGAAATAGAAAAATCCACAGTTGGTCTTGACTCAGATAAACGCGTACTGCCTGACGATATAACTCAAGACATGGTGGATCGCTTTATCAAGTATTCTGCAGACGTCGGGCGTGCTTTGGCTGCTCAGTTTCCTGACACTATAGGCCACACGCGTCCCATTAAACCAGTTTCTGATAGTTTTGCCATAGTTGAGATAGAAATGTCCGATATCAATCAATCAATCAATCAATTTTATTTGGCATTCATTACAGCAAGATAATGAACACGAGGACAAGAACAAAAAGCTGCTATACAGCAGCTTGACAAAGGTCCTTGCCCCAATTCTCGACAGCCAAGAACAACCTACCATGCATTTAAACATCTCTAATTTCACATTTCTATTAAACATTTTCGGTTATCACATCTAGCAGAGTAGTTAACAAAAAATAAAGACACACATCGAAATGAATACATGACAATTACAAAGTAATTACAAAAACAAATTACAAAAAAAAAAAAGAAAAAAATCATGAAACAGTGCATAACGCAAGCGGAAATAATGTAGAATAATGGAATGCACAGGTTATTTCGCACAAAAGAGATGTACCAAATTTGTATGCGCAATAAAGACCATTATGCATCATGTATGTAAACATCTTAACAAACTGAGAAGCTTGTATAACAGGCAAATTTTTTGATAAAAATAACTTAACGTAACGCGCACTACTACTTTGAAGATAAGTGCTCACCCACATACCGTTTTATTGCACTTCTTGAAGATCTTTGTATGCAAATGCCATTTCTTTCAAATTCGTTGAGCAAGCGTGGCACAAGGTATGACAGACTGCTCACCCCATATTTCGTTCGCGAAAAAGGTATGAGCCATCTGTCTCTCTCCCTTATGTTATATGAGATAGCTTTAGGTATAGTCAGCTTGCATAATAACAAAAAACTATGGTTGTTGCATCGGAAGTATTTTTGGCATTTTAAAGCGAGGTTAACGTTATAGAAATTTTCGAGGGGGCAGATCTTAAGGGTGGAAAATAGTTCTCCAGTATTGGCATCATACTGAACATTTGCTATGTGACGAACTGCTCTTTTCTGAAGCACACTCAACCTATGTAAATTGACTTTTGTAGTGTCACCCCATACTAACTGACAATACGTTAAGTGAGGGGAAAATAGGGCGTTATAAATCATGCGTTTAACGCTCCGCGGTAAAGTATAGCGCAGTCTACAGAGCACCCCACAGGCTTTCGCTAAACGGGTGGCAATGTGATCAACATGATCATTCCAAATGAGATGATTGTTAAAAACAACTCCCAAGGTTTTGACGTTTGATGCAAGTTCTATGCGAGCAGATCCAAGCTCCAATCTGAAATCTTTAAAATCATGTCGTTGCGGCGGGGTGAAAAGGACCGCCTTAGTTTTTGCTGTATTCAGTTTTAATGAATTAACGAAGCTCCATTCGGCCAAGCATTTCAGTGCACTGTTAGAGATGACCGAGAGAGTACTTATGTCACTTGATCTCAAGAAAATGCTGGTGTCATCTGCATAAACTATGAAGTCAGCGTCATTAGAAATATTTGTTATATCATTGATATAAATGTTGAATAGTATGGGCCCCAGTATGCTACCTTGCGGTACTCCTTGAGTTATTTTTTGTAGTGTAGATTGTTCTGACATGATGGCAACGCATTGCCTTCTGTGCTTTAGATACGAAATTATTAACTCAAGAGGAGTGCCACGAAATCCGTAATGTTCTAGTTTTGTAAATAAAGTGCGGTGATTCAGGCGGTCAAACGCCTTAGAATAGTCAACAAAGATACCCAACATAAATTGTTTATTTTCAAAACTGTTCAAGATTAACTCTTTTTGTGTTAGTAGGGCAAGTTCTGTTGACATTCCTTCACGGAAACCGTACTGTTGCGCTGTTATGATCAAGTGTTTATCGCAGAAAGCCGTTATTCTTTTGCAAATAATTTTTTCCAATCCTTTTGATATAACAGGGAGAACAGACACTGGCCGATAATTCGAGAATACATTTCTGTCACCAGATTTGAAAATGACGCTAACTTTCGCGCATTGCATTTCCTGAGGAAAGATTCCGGCACATATTGAAAGATTAAAAATGTGAGTAAGTGCAGGTGATAAGATGTCAGCCACAAACTTTATCGGTCTTATCTGTAACCCGTTTATGTCACGTGCTTTGCTATTTTTTAAGGACATAAAAGTTTGGAAGACTTCATCGGAAGTTGTGGGCGCAAAAAAAGCTGTGTATGCATTGCGCGGACCTAAAAATTCAGTCGCGGCAATATTAAAATCGCTTTTTTTCCAGACTAGTAAAATAATCGTTAAACTGATCTGCAAGTTCTACGCCTTTTATGACCCTGTGATTATGTATTAGCTCAAGCTCAGCAATCTGGCGGTTGTTGCGGTTTAACAACTGGTTAATTTCGCGCCAAAGCAAGTCGCTCCGACTACTTATTTGACTGAAAAGGTTTTCAAAATAAACTTTTTTAGTATGTCTCAAGAACTTTGTTACCTGGTTGCGATATTTCTTGAATGCCGCAAACTCACATGGGTCCCTTGATTTGACAAAATTATTATATAGTAAGTTCTTTTTGCGTATCATGACTGCGCACTCGTTATTAAGCCAAGGTTTGCGACCTTTCGCACATTTTTGTACGGTTCTAAACTTAAAACACTTCTCATAGACACCTTTCAAAATGTGTAGGAACGTGCTATATGCTCTATCAGGGTCATTACAGTGAAACACGGTTGTCCAATCTACGTTTCCAATTTCGTTACGGAACATGCTTAGCGTTTTATAGTTTATTTCCTGGACAAGAAAAGTCTTGGAGTGACGAGCACCCCCAGAAGATGCACTGAATGGACAGAACATATAGATTGGCAAATGATCACCCATGTCAGCTACGATAGTACCTGCTTTCGTGTCTTCGTTAGTGCAGTTTGTTATAAAAAGGTCAAGGAGGCTATCGGAAGTGCTGCTAAGGCGCGTAGGTGTTGTTATCACATTTCTACAATGAAATGACTGAAAAATAAGTTGTAGATCACGCGCGCATTTGGTATTTTGCAAAAGGTTAACGTTGAAGTCACCACCTATCGCGAGGTACAGGTCGTTTAGGCAGATGAAACTTAGCAGCCTTTCGAGAAAAAGAAGGCATGCGTCGATATTTCCGTTTGGCGGGCGGTATAAAACAACGAAAACATATTTTTTACATTGCACGCTTAAAACTTCATAGTCTGGCGCTATAAGGCAGAATTCTGGTAGCATCGTGCATGACAGCTCATTCGATACCAGCTGCAGCACGCCTCCACCACGACGTGTAGGTCTGTTTAAGAAGAAAGTTTGATATCCGGGAACGCTAAGTACGTCGTCAGCATATTTGTACCAAGTTTCTGATAACATTATTACATCGAAGTTAAAAGAAAATGCATCAAAAAACAAAGTCAACTCGTCGTATTTATTCCTCGCGGACTGCGCATTTAAGTGTAAAAATTTCAGATAGTCGCCATGGTTCGAAATATCCAGTTTATAAAGCATAATTTATCACAACAACGAAGTAAAATGCAGAAAGTGGCACTCACAAGTGTGCAATTAGCTAGTAGGCGTTTGATCGACCATTTTTTCTAGGTCAATTTCACATGCAATCCGCACAATGCGTGATGTTTCCGTTTGCCGCGCGAAAACTTTGCCACCTTTGGCCCACGCAAAGCGCCAGTTCAGTTCCCGTTTTTTTGCTATGGTCATCCCAAGCAGCTTCTTCAGCCGCGGGCAGAGGTGCTCATTAATATAGACCGGCTGCTTTTTCGTGTAGCCGATGTCTGCTGCAGTGAACCTACTTTTTCTGGCCCTTTCGACGATAGCATCTCGCTTAGCACGGTTGTTGAAAACGACTAAAATGTTAGGGTCAGAATCGGCACTCCGCGTAGGCAACCGGTGGCAAACTTCAATGTCATCTTTCCTTATTGGTTCACCTATCAGATCGCCCACTTTGCTGAGTATGCCTTCAAGGCTCTCGTTTGCTACCTGCGGAACCCCTTTGACTTCGATATTCTTATTTCTAGAGTATTGTTCCTGCGCTGTAATACTCAATGCATTTTCATGGGCTTTCTTCTTCAATGCTTCAACTTCTTGCAGGAGCGCTTCCTGCGTTGCTCTGAGAGTGGCATTTTCCTTTCTTAGTTCAGTGCATTCATTTTTCAGAGACTCAAACTCTTTGTTGATGAAATCCATACTAGTTTTCATCTCCCTCATTTCTTTACGAAAATCACGCTTCAAGGCATCAAGTTCTCCTGACATCGTCAATGTTGGTAAGTAACACGCAACAACAGTTGTAGTGGCAGCAAGGGACAGCAAAATGCAAATTGAAGGAGTGCACTAAAAATCGAGAAAGTTCCAACCTGAAGAAACAAGTGGAAGCGTTACGGATACGCTCGGTACGCTGCCCCAGCTGCCAAGTGTCCGTCGCAGTGGCCCGGCGTCCTTTTATCCGATACCAGGGTGTGACGTAAACGCCACGTGGTACTGTACAGGCTGGCCTTTTTTCAGAGCGGTGCAGCAACGCAGGAAAGATGCAGCGGTTACGTAGCTTGGCCACGAACTTTCAGGCAGACTGTCGCGCTTGCTCCGGAAGGCCCTGAAGAAACAAGTGGAAGCGTTACGGATACGCTCGGTACGCTGCCCCAGCTGTCATGTCAATAGTAAAAAAACTAGACGCCAATAAAGCGGCTGGGCTCGACGCTATTACAGTTAAATTAATAAAAAATAACATAAACATTCTGGCAGACCATTTGCTGCACATGTTTCAACACTGGCAGGACTGTGGTATATACCCAAATGAGCTTAAGTTGGGCAATGTTGTCCCTGTATACAAAGTTGGAGACCGATCAAGTGGATCTAATTACAGACCAATATCTGTGGTAAGTGTAATTTTTACAATTTCTGAAAAAATCTTATCAGTGCAGATAACATAATTTGCATCCAAACATAATATAATTTGCTCAAACCAGCATGATTTTTGAGCACACAAATCTACATCTACTGCAGTTTTGGTATTAACCCAACAAAATAACAAAGCCTTGAATATCAATAAGATAGCCGTCGTAGTTTTTTTAGACATAAGAAAACCTTTCAATTCCGTCAACCACAACATCATGTTAAGTAAGCTTCATGACTACGGTTTTAGAGGCAAAATTCACCAGCTTCTCAAATCATACTTATCCGACCGCCAGCAACGAGTAGTGATGAATGGCGTCGAGTCCTCTACTCAATCAATAGTCTCCGGGGTACCACAAGGCTCAGTTATTGGACCCACTCTTTTTCCCTGTACGTTAACGATTTTCCCTCCATTCTACTATATTCAGAAGCTTTATTGTACGCAGACGATACGGCACTAATCTTTGTTGGTGACAGCTTAAGAGACATCGAAGATAAAATTAACGAAGAGTTACAGAGAGTGCAAGTATGGTTTAAACGAAACCACCTTAATATCAACACAGAGAAAACTAAATACATGGTCTTTCACTCCAGGAAAAAAGAACTCGACTTTGCAGGTTTCAACTTGGTTTTAGATACGGCACTGCTACAGCCAGTAGCCTCGTTTAAGTACATAGGGGTCATGTTTGACTTGGACATGAACTGGAAATCGCATATAGAAAAGACATGCTCCAAGCTAGCATATGGGTGTCACACGCTACTAAAGGTCCGTGAATGTTTGGCGCAACAATTTTGCGCATCCTATATTTTGCATTCGTGCACAGTCACTTCAGTTACTGTATAGCATCGTGGGGCAGTACATATAAAAGTCATTTGAAATGTATTAGCCGCCTGCAAAAGAGGGCAGTCGGGATTATTACACACTCAAACAGGACGGATACTGCAAAACCACTGTTTCAAATGATGCGTGTACTTACACTGGGCTCCGTTCACGTGTCTAGTGTTGCTGATATAGTGCATGGAATAACAAAACGTGATGACCCATTCCCATTAAGCACCTTTACGTTACCCGCGCGCTTTACAAGAGCTGCAGCGAATCACTGTTTTAATTTACCAGTAGCCAGAAATGCCGACGGTCGAAGGCTCATAGAATTTCACGGTGCTCTCATATGGAATGCGATACCGACTGATGTGGAAAAGGCAAGAAATTTTCTATTGGCCATGAAGCATGCACTTCATGCGAACTTTCTGAATAATACGTCTGCATAGTCATTTAGTATTTTTATTACTATTATTTTATGATTAGTAATATTCTAGTGCTAATATTATTCTGTGCTATAAGTAGCTATGTTTTGCGCTATGTTTTTTGTATAGTTCAATCATAAGTTTTGTGCTTTTTCTGTTTGAAACATTGTATCCGGGTTGATGTCCTTTGTCACTGTGTAACCGCTTGCGCAAGTATGTAGGTATGTCACACAATTGGTCCCTCTACTAGCCAGTTAGGCTATGGGACCAAACAAGTGTCTGCGATGGTTTTTGTTACATAGATGTGAAAGTTACAATTAAGAAAAAAAGAAATCGTAGCCATGGTAAAGGCCCTCATGAATACCATTCGTATGCTCCTCGCTAGCATTGAGAGTCCGGCTGCTAAGAGTGCACTTCAGTTAGTTAATGCGTTGAAGCTGGTGCTATCAAGTCCGGAAAGGCACCATGGCTCCGCCTCTGCAAGCCTTTCGTAAACAAGTCAAAGTACCTGCAATATTTCAGTGGAATGCCCGAGGCCTCAAGCCCCGTATTTCTAATATCCTATAATTTGTGTTTAAAAACCAGTTACCAACTATTGTTATCTGTGAGTCACGACTACACAATACAATACAACTATCTAGGTACGAAGCCTTCAAGTCCGCTACCTGCAACGAACAGAGTATAGACATACCTTCGTCATCCATTCTCGTACCGTAACAGCAAATTTGGTATAGACAAAATGGAAATGCGGCGGCGCTGTATTGGTAGGCAAGAGACACTCTGCCTACCGAAGTTTCTGCTGCGTTTTCAATGGTTATAGTGGTGTTCTCAGTCAAGCAACAAACAAACGCAAATTGCAGAATATCCATGGAGTGAATGTTGGCAAGTGTGGCGAAGCATCCATCCATTCGTTCTTGCTGCCGTCTATCCATGCGTGCGTCTGTGTGACCACCCGTGCGTCTGTTCGTGCATCCGCACAATCATCTGTGCGTTCATCCCTGCTTTCGTCCATGCAACCACTCCTGCGTCCGTTCATGCGCCCATCCGTCCGTGCAGCCATCCATGCGTCCGTCCATGCATCTGTCTGTTTGTCTGTTCGTCCACCTATTGAACACTACATGTACAACCATCTCGCATCTTTTCATCATATATTCCTCATATGGAAGCACCGCCATCCAGCGGACATTCCAAGGACTGAACGAGAGGAGGGATACGCACACTTTCTTATGGCTTGCGCTTCGTGTCTACTTTCCACCATTAAGCACCTCGAGTTCATGGTATATACTAGTTCACTGTATTCATGGCACTGCGGCCCAACGCTCGCCAAACCTTTCTAAAACCTAGGAGTTAAGCCCACCGAGTATAACGTAGCAATCTTTTCTTGTCATATGCGTTGTTGAACAATAAAAATTCGCAGCGTGCGCTTTAACTAAAAGCCAAATCCTCCTTTCTCTCATTCCCCCTTATCAGCCATTGACATGTACACTGAGCACTATCTTTAATTGTTCAACAACGCGCAGAAGAAATTTGTCACCGGCACCACCTTGGAGGTCGAAATGTTATGCTTCTTACACACTACTACAACGGCTACGAGGGACGAATGGGTGGCGCTATAAGGAGCTTCACGCCTAAAAAACTGTATGTCGACGAGCTGTGTCGCGATTGAATGTGAGTCGTGTCTCACAACTTAGTTTTGTTCGTTGGCGCGCATTGCAATCTCAGAGCATATGGCTTTAACGCGCTTATGGCGTCCCACAACGTCGTTTTGTTGGCGCACTTCGCAGTCCTGAGCGCTCTATGGCGGAAGTTACGTGCAGACGTCACGGTATTTTTTATTATATTGTTGACATCAGCGTACCTTTGTTTACAAACATATATTGTGTCTATATTTGACGCTAGAGAAACGGCCGCAAGCACATTTAGAGCGTTGCATGTAGTCATGTTGTTAGATGACACGCTTGTGAAGATTTTCATGTTAGAGTCGGTCGCTTCTGTTCGCCATGCAAATATGTCATACCATACCAGTTTTGCACCATGCCATGTGAACGAAACCACCGCAAGAGTTGCAGGATTATGAAATGTTGATCATGCCATTCATAACATACATGTCATAATTTTCCTAATATGACTCGTCAAATATGTTTGTGCTAGAGTCATGTTATCACATACCATCGATACCAATATTGAAACGGCCAGGAGAGCTAAAAGTCGTAGGCGGCTAGATAGATAAATAGAAATGCTTGAAGTTGCCCAAGTTCGCTAAGAAATGCTTCGCATGTAAAAGTCACTGCTTTGCCACAAAGGCGAAGCAATGTGCGTGATAGCAACAAATTGGAGGGTCACGCACAAGATTGAAAGCAGATTGAAACGTGCCCCGCATTTCTTACGCTCAAACGACGCACGAAACGTACTCACAGGTACAGTTGCACGCGAATAATCATCTCATTTGTTACTTCGTTGCGGCTGAAAAGCGCGCGCTTTTTCAAATGGACACTGTAATGATTGTAGTGATCTTTGTGTGCCCAGTGATTACAACAGAATTGTTTCATGTAATGTTCGAGGCCAGCCAAGACACAAATTACCCCCCCCCCCCCATAGGGATAATGGCGAGCGTGGGGGAGTCGCCCCTCTCCTCTATGCGGGGCTAATTACGCGCGGAAGATGTGGCGATTCGCGCTATATGCACAATTTTGCAGGTAATGCTGAAACACGATAATCCCCCCTCCCACACGAGTCGCGTCAGTAGAGGTAAGTGGTGGATATAAATAGCTTGCCGTTTGACCGCTTGAGGGCGTGCCGCTCAGTGGCTCAGATTTTAACGCCTCACATTCACGACGCAGAGGTCTTACGTTCGATTCCGCGCACCGGAATCATTTTTAAATGCGAAGCATTTCTTGGCGAATTCGGGCGACTATGAGCGCATCTATCTATCTATCTATCTATCTATCTATCTATCTATCTATCTATCTATCTATCTATCTATCTATCTATCTATCTATCATCTAGCCGCTAACGTTTGGACAATCTAGTAGTCGCCCCTTCAACTTGGCGAGAACAAAAATTGTTATGGGAGGAGTAAGATGGTTTGACGAAGATGACGCGCTGTTTAGGACATGAATAATGTCACAATCCCGTCGCGTACGTCAGTGAAACACATACCTACAAGTGGGTATGTGCCGCTGGTGTGCGGGTGCCACAGGTGATTGGTACTTAGCATCCACCCAGGAATGATGAGATCACACATCGGCAATTTTAACGCGCGAGCGTTAGGAAGTATCTGACAGTGGTACCGTCGACCCGACGAATGCGAAGAATAAATGTCTGGGTCCCAGCGGGAATCGAACCAACGCAATCTGTGGGGCAATGCAGGTTTTACCACAGATCTATGCCAGGTCTCACAACTACTTTTTAAAGAGACGCTATGATCTTCGTGAAACATCAATGGTGGTTGCAGTGCTGCCTACCCAATTTTCTGAACATTACTTATGTACCTCTTTTTTTTACAGCCGTCATGTGAGGTTAACGTCAATTGTGGTTAGTTGCCATGCGCTGAAATTGACTTATGTAGCAGTGTCCAGGGCTAGCATCCTCGCGAGCATCAGCGCTTCCTATCGGTTTCTCGTGTTGTTAATATGTATGTTTTAGTTGGCATCAATGCGCCAGTGCAAACTGGTTTTTTAAACATCCGCAAGTCTTCAACATGTGTCTATGCGTGTAATATTTGTACATATACCTAAAGTGATTCTTGAAGTGCCGCTTAGTAAAAAAATGCAACACGGTAATCTTCCTTCCGTGTGCTTCGCACAACATCGATTCCGAGGTACGTTGGATCTGCCAAACTTTTAAATATTTTATTGAGGTTTTAAATATATATTGCACTTATATTTGTTATTAGAGACCGTCAAAAAGCCTTTACTGCATACCTAATGCAATGTCTCATGAAATCGACAAACACCGATCACAGAAAATTATGGCGTACCATCCTCAAACAAATAGCCTAACGCAACCCCTCAACAAAAACTGTGACTGGCATGCTTTCAGTGTATATCAATGTAGAACCTGAATTCTCGGATGAAATATTGCCTTACATCACATTCGCATATAATAACGCTAGTTATCTTTTCACCCACTATTTTTTTCTTCGCATTTTGATTACAAGTGGCCTAATACCTTCCCCTAATATTTACTTGGCATTATTGTCTGTTATGTCCTAATATTATTGAGTCTATCCACGAAAAAACGAGCCCTTAGGTACACACTTGTTTTCCTCATTATTCATTAACGAGGGTCTCGTACTGGCAGACTTGGTGCCTTTAAGTTTAGTACCAGGGACTATTGCTCCGTTGCAAGGTCGTAATAAGTTCACGTGATACGTGACTCCAAACAGGCTCATATAGAGCATTCCACGCTTGCCGCCATGGCTACTGCTGGCACTGACAGGACAATCCTACGTTTAAATTCACATAGATACTCAATAAAATGGCTGGGGGGGGTTGCCATGGTAGCTCAGTGGTAGAGCATTCAATGCGTTATTCGAAGGCCGCAGGTTCGGATTCTGTACACGACAAGCTATATTTTCAACCACTTTTATTTCTTCACATTTACATTACTATTGGCCTATTGCTTTCCCCTATTATTTACTTGGCATTATTGTCTGTTATGTCTCATTATTATTGTGTCTTTACACGAGAAAAGGAGCCCTTAGGTATACACTTGTAGCCCTCATCATTCATTAACGAGGGTCGTGTACTGGCAGACTTGGTACCTTTAGGTTTAGTACGAGGGACTATTCGTCAGCTGCAAGCTCGTAATAAAATCACGCGATACGTGACTCGAAACGGCCTCATATAGAGTGTTCCACACTTTCCGGCAAGGCTACTGCTGGCGCTGACAGACACTCCTATGTTTAAATTCACATAGATACCCAATAAAGTGGCGGGAGGGGGCGGAGGGTTGTTGTCATGGTAGCTCAGTGGTAGAGCATCGAATGCGTTATTCGAAGGCCGCAGGTTTGGATTTTGTACAAGGCAAGTTATATTTTCACCCACTTTTCTTTCTTTACATTTACATTACAATTGGCCGTAATACCTTCCCCTATTCTTTCTTTGGCTTTATTATCTGTTAGATCTCATTACTATTGCGTCTAAACACAAAAAACGAGCCCTTAATTATACACTTGTTTCCCTTCTATATATATATAATATATATATATATATATATATATTATATATTATATCTATTATAATATATATTATTTATTATGTATTATTATATATATTATATATTATATATTTCGCTCACGTAGCATAAGCTACGTGAGCAAAAAAGCTGCAAATGTCTTACTACGCCAAGCAGTTTGTTTTTGCGATGTTAGTTTCGCAAGCGCTTTGAAGATGTACGTGTCCCCACGACCACCATACAATAAATGGTACATTTATTGGGGAAGGCCGTGGGTGATCATGGTCAGTTTCTTCTTCATGTAAGCGATATGAGGGCTCCAAGACAAGTCACGATCTATTATTACTCCAGGAAATGGTGGGTCTTTTGATAGCTGATCATGTGTCCATTAATTCCGATACGGTATGGCGTCATTGTCTTGCGCGTAAACGCAACCAGTGAGCATTTCTCAGATGACAGCTCGAGTCCTCATCCTTGAAGGTAATTTGACGTCAGTGTAGCCGCTGTCTGAAGCCTGGCTCGTACGTGTAGACGCGTGACCCCTGATGCCCAGCTGCAGATGTCGTCCGCGCATATCGACAGATGTACGGAGTGTGGCACTACGCCAACGAGGCCGATGAGCGCAAGGTTGAAAAGTATGGGGCTTAGGACCCCACCTTGAGGCACGCCGCGATAAGTATGATGTTGCCTTGTTGCGCCATCTTCTGTCTTAATGAAGAAGGTTCTGTCCTTCAAATAGCTGTAGATTCATTGATAAAAGCGGCCTCCCAATCCAATGCTGCCCAAGGCGTCCTGGATGGTTTCATGTAGTACATTGTCATATGCAGCCTTAATATCCAAAAAAAGTGCCGCTGATAATCTCTTTAGGCTTTTCTGCTGTTGTACAGACGTGACAAGATCAACACCATTGTCTATGGAAGACCGTCCACGTCGAAAGCCGGTCAAAGCATCGGGGTATATATTGTTATGTTCCAAGTACCACTTCAGGCGAGTCAGCACCATTCTCTCCATCACCTTTCCAAAACAGCTCGCAAGCTCGATGGGGCGATAGGAGGCCATGTCCTAGAGGCGATTTGCCTGGTTTGAGCAGGGGCACAAGGCAGCTGCACTTCCACGAAGGAAGGAACCTAAACCGTTGCTCCACGAGTCATTGTATAGAGCTAGAAGGACACGCCGAGCTGTTCGTCATAGGTTAGCAAGGGCCATGTAAGTGACTCCATCGGGTCCAGGCGATGACGAGCGCTTGCATGCTGCCAATGCTGCCTGAAGCTCCTCTAGAGAAAACATGTTGTCCATCCGAGGGTCTCTGGACACTGGCCTGTTTTGTAGGTTACTCATGTTGATCCCAGACCCATTGTTTGCAAACCTGGCACAGAAGTTTTCCGCTACATCGATTTCACGACGGTTTTGGTGGAGAGCAAGGCACTCGAACGGACGATGCTGTTATGGCAATGTTCGTAGGCCGCAGGATTGCTCTCCATATTTGCGAAAGAGGTTTGTGGGGATCCAGCGACTCGCATAGTGACTTCCATCGTAGCGACTGTAGTGCATTGATTCGACGTTGAATCTTCTTTTGTAGACGTCTCGCTTCCCTCAAGTCGTAGATGGATTTCGTGCGCCTATAACGTCGTTCGGCGCGACGAAGGATTGCTCGAAGTCGTTCAAACTCTACTTCATATTGCAAAATCTGGCAAAGGTCCACAATTAAACGTTGCCTCTTGGATAGCGGCCTTCATTATACCTTCTAGGCTTTCAAGAGAACCATCTTGGTTTCTCTTGCATTGCTTCTCTGTGGATGTTCTGTACTCTGACCAGTCTATCCGTGAAGCGGGCGCAATTTGCGACTTGCTTAGCCCCTTGATCTTTATGTGTGTGGGGATGTGGTCACTGCCATGCGTTTCATTGTCCGCAAACCACAGCACCTTGGTACTTAGGCTACTTGACACAAAAGTTAGGTCGAGACAGCTACTATACGTCAGACCCCGTAAAAACGTGGGAGTGCCGTCATTTAAACAGTATAGTTGGTGGTCAGATGCAAAGGAGGACACATTTCTTCCCCGACGGTTCATCTTCTGGCTTTCCCACAGAGGGATAATGAGCATTAAAATCACCAGGTAATAATCCATGTCCCAGGTGTCACTTATATAATGACACTTAATCTTGCTGGTTCGAAGTGGCCTGAAGGCGAAATATATACTGCCACTAGAGTGAAGTTCAGGTTTATACGCTTAACTGTCAGGACACACGTAATGGTTGCTGTCGTCCAGTGTTACTGGATGCTCAATATATCTCAGTTCGCACCTGATGTAAACAATGACCCTTACTGGTTTCGTCACAGATTGCAGATCTGAAAGCCTCGTATTTAGAAAGTAGTATTGCATTGTGAAGACGTGGTTCACAAACTAGGATAATTGGAAACTGATTCTTGAAAACATAATGTCGAAAATCCGAAATGCGGGGTTTAAGACCTCGGGCATTCCATCAGAAATTTGATGCCTCTTTCACTTGTTTACGGAATGGCTGCAGAGAAAGAGCCATGGTGCTTCACTAGATTTGATGGCACCGGATTTGAAGCGTCCAATATTTGAAGAGCGCTGTGGGCAGTCGGAGTCTGAATATTATTCAGGAGTACTCGAATTGTCTTCATGGGGGTAATAATCATGTCTATTATTTAGTTACCTTGACTGTCATGACTTACTCGCTCTGAAGTAGCTTACAGCGGGCGATGCTGTGGCTCTACTGGCGGCGTCCCTGACGGCAGCGCTGGCCACGCGTCAGGGTCACAATGTTTCTTGCGTCTTTCTGAGGTTGCTCGTTGTTGGCACTTGTTGATGCTTGTGGCGGTCAGTGCTTGATATGGGGTAGCGGTGTATCCCTGGCCTTGGCAGAGGATGTCCTAGGAGTTTTCCTATGGGGCGAACGCCGACGTCGCACTTTGGCAGCAGCCTCCCTGTGGATGGAACCGTCTCTGGCCATCTGCTCAGCACTTGCATCTCCTTCTTCACATTTGGGCACTGCTTTGATGACGCCTCGTGAGGACTTTGGCAAGTGCCGCATTGGCGATGTTCTGGCTGGCATGCTTCCGTGTTGTGCGACTCCGAGCATCGGGAGCACACAGCAAATCTTGTGCAAACAGCAAATCTTGTGCAAACAGCACTCACGTGTGCAAACAGCACTCGAAAATGACCAACTCTTACTTGAGTTGGGAGGCTGTCACCCTTGAAAACTAGTTTCACGCATCGTGAGTTCCATAGATGGCTGGCTTGCAAGATTATAGTAGCTTCCGTCACTGGTTTGATTAGAATGGGAAAATCAATATCACTGATAGAAGTGTCGACGTCGTAGATAACGCCTGCCCTAGAGTCTTTGCCATCTGGTATGAAAGAACGTACGTTGATGTTCCCCAGCACATTCACCTTGGTCAATACGTCGAGAGCAGTGCGTTGCGTAACGTCTATCGCCAGAATGTTCTTGCGGCCATTGATTCTCACGTCTCCTATTTGTCCCGGAACGAGCGCTTCAAGTGACATAGACGTGACCTGGCGATAAAGTCGGTTCATGCTGTCAGTGGCATTCAGCAGGAACAAACAAAATAGTGTGAACTGATGGCTCTTGAGGATTCGTGGTGGCCTTACCTTGGGAAGGAGATGTCGTAAGCAGCCTCCTCTTCGCCTTGTGTCTTGCCACGGGCACAAAGTCACTTTCATCGGAGCTCTCACCACTGGCCGTAGAGTATATTAGCGTGTCCTCAGTGTCGACGTCACTTGGCTGGCCGGAGCGCTTTCTTAGAGTGGCCACAGACGACGTGGAAGGTATGGGTGGAGGCCCCGGTGATTCTACGTCTATTTCCGCAGGCAGAAAAGCGGCGTCTTCCACAAGCACCAAAGAAAACGAGAAAAAATAACACAGACTAAAACCAGCGTTCCACTAGGAGAAACTTCGTCTTCGTCTTCCTCCCTTTATTTTTCTTGCGAGAAAATCATGGGGTGAATCGGTACAAGCCATGCTTCAACTGTATGCTGCACTTTTCCTTAGCTTCATGCGCTACAGCCTACTTGTGCTTGGCAAGGCCCGCATAACAAACGTACACGTCCTCCAGTCATTACAAGCTGAAGCGCTGGGGATATGCCTCGGGCTTCCGAGATGCGCATCCTCAGCAGCGACTGTCGCAATCGCTCATAAACACCGTATCACAACCTACATTCGTGTCGATGCTTTAAGAACGCACATAAGACATGCCACCCGGACTCAATCGCATCACCTCGCCTCCCTTCCAACTTCCAGGCCACGCTCTGCATTCTGCTCTATTATTGCCCCACAACGCACGGTGATTCCCACAAACTTCACGCACGCAGCAAGACCGTCGTTACCATTGTGGTGTCTACATCCACTGGAAGCCCTGATAACCATCCCCGGAATGCAAAAGGAGAAACATTTGTCAAATTTGGCCCTAAAACAAACAACATTACTGTTTCTGCATGAGAAACAAAGTGGACGCATTCGCATTTACACGGATGGGTTGGTGACTTCAACAAGTTAAACAGGCGCAGTGGTAATTCCGGAGAAATTCATCACGTTAAATTTCAGGACCTCGCATCTGACATCATCAACGGCGGCAGAGCTCGCCGCCATTCGTGCAGTTCTGGAGTTCCTAGTTGAAGAACTGCAACAGACATGGTCAATCTTCTCCGACTCCAAAGCAGCTCTCCAGGGCATTGCCTCGACATATCGTCATGGACCAAACGAACAGTTAATTGCTAAAATGCGACTGCTTCATCACCGGGCTATAGAGAAACAACATGACATTGCGAATCAATGAATACCAGACCATTGCAGCATTTTTGGAAACGACCATGCAGATGAAGCAGCCCGATCTGCTCATGATGATGCCCCTTGTGCAGCTATACCATTATCAAGACCGGACGCCGCTGCAAAGTTTCGATCACTTGAACGAGAACTGACACTCGCTATGTGGAATTCACCGACATTCACCAACGTCCGCCTTCATAATTTGGACCCACACCTACAGCTCCGTCTTCCAACAAGAATAACCAGAGCAGAGAAGACACTTTTGTGCCGTTTGTGGATTGGGGTGGCCTTTACGATTGCTTATTCGTTTCAATTCGGAATGGCCAGCAGCCCGACATGTGACAACTGTGGCTGCGCAGAGACTTTCTCCCATCTTTTCTGCGAGTGTCCTTGCTTCAGCGTGCCAAGAAAAGAACTGTCAAAAGCTTTAGATAGAATAGACAATCGCCAATTGTCGGAAGAAAGGGTATTAGTACACTGGCCGAGACCGTCCTCTGCACGTAAGGCATTGAGAGCGTTGTTGCGCTTTCTGCGGGCAAGTGGGTTTAGAGACAGACTGTAGGCAGCGTCGGGGATCGTCCGATGACCTTCTCTCTCCTTTTTTTACAACGTCTTTTTTCTCTCATCCTTTATCCCGCTTACCTCTTTTCCCAGTACAGGGTAGCCAGCGGGTCTGAGAACTGGTTAACCTCCCTGTCCTTCCTCATTTATTCCTCCTCCTCTTCCTCTTATTGGGAAAGATTTTACTAAAACCTTCACTTTTTGAAAAAGAGCATGAAGGTTCTCTGAGCATTAGGATTTAATTCAGAACAAAATTGTCAGATTCTACGTACAGTGGGAATCAATGATATTCAAAGCACGAATGACAATTGTCAATCTGCCGCTTAAAAATCAGCCCAACGTTATGAGGTAGAAGTAAATAATACCGTACATGACTTTCGTGTCATGATTGTCCTGTTTAGATGTGTTGTTTACCTACGTTATCTATTCAGGTCACGGGATACAAAGTTTATTATACGTGGAGCTAGCGAAATGGCCGAGAGCACGCTATGAGCGTGATATGTTGTCTCGTTCTTACCTGACACTCGTGTCAGGATTATCGTGTTTGCACCAGTCATATATCCCGTCATTCATTGACGTCACGTAACACCAAATTTGGTATATGTGGAGCTAGCAAAATGGCCGCGAACGCATCATGAAAAGCCCAATGTACTATATTGTAGCTTTGACGCGCGCGCACGCTGGGTACAGCGACGCTATGTTAGCAATACGCGAGCACTCTATAGTCTGACGCCAGGCGTGACCAGCGTCCGTCGGCGTGGCCCGACAGGAACCGGCGCGAAATGTGGCATGTGGCATTTCGCGCCGACGCATAACCCAGTAACTCTGCGTTTCCTTCTTTTCATGACGGAGGGATGCAGGACGCACTCAAACGTGCATGCGTCAAAGCAACGTAGCGTGGCGCACGCCTGAGAGTATAAGGCAGGACCAGCACCTGGCGTGGCAACACCGGCTTGACGCGACGAAAAAAACGCCGGCGAGCACTCGCACCGCGTCACGTCGCATTGTATTGAATTCTTGTCTGTGGCATGTAGTCAAGTTCCCACATGACACGCATCTCATGACTATTATGTTTCCGCCAGTCACATACCTTCGTCATTCATTGGCGTCATGTTATACCAAATCCGGTATATTTGAAGCGAGCTCAACGACCACGAGCGCACCATCTGTCTGACATGTAGTCATGTTGTTACATGACACGCATGCCGTGATCATTATGTTTGGATGTGTCATTTAGCTATGTCTTATATTAACGTCCCATAATACCGAATTTGGTATAAGTGAAGCTAGCGAAACGGCCGCGAGCACATCATGAGCGTGGCGCGTAGTCATGTTGTTACATGACACGCAACTCATGACTAGCATGTTTGCCAAGTCACGTACCTTCGTTATTCATTCACGTCCAGTAATACCAAATTTGGGATATGTGACGCCAGTGAAACGGCCGCGAGCACATCATTAACGTGGCTTGTAGTAATGTTGCTACATGACACGCATGTCATGATATTCATGTCTGGGTCTGACGCTTGTGTTCGCTATGCAATCAAGTCATACCATACCAATTTTGCAACATGCCATGTGAACGAAACAACGGCAAGAGTTGCAGGACAATGAAATGGAAAACATGACATTCTTGATATCAATGTCATGATTTCCATGTTATGACTAGTCAAATAAGTTCTTACTACAGTTATGTTATGTTATACCAAGTTTGGTATCGTTATAATTATCGAAACAGTATCGTTGTTATTATCATCAAGTTTAGATTGTCGTTTACCTCCGTCATTTATTCACGTCGCATGATACTGAATTTAGTATATATGGAGCTAGCGAAACGACCCCGAGCACGTAATGAGCCTGATATAATGTCATGTTCTTACATGACACACGTGTAAGAATTACCATGTTTGCACCAGTCCTATACTTTCGCCATTCATTCACTAAACGTAACACCAATTTTAGTATCTGTGGAGCTAGCGAAATGGCCGCGAGCGCATCATAAAGGACCCAAGTTACTGCAACGTAGAGTTGACGCGCGCGCACGCTGGGCACAGCGACGCTACTTAGCAAAACGCAAGAACTCTACAGTCTGACACCAGACGCGAGCAGCGTCCGTCGACGCGGCCCGGCAGCAACCGGCGCGAAATGCGACAGGCTGCATTTCACGCCGACGAATTGCGCAGACAACACTGCGGCCCTTCTTTTCAGGACGAAGGGACGGCGGACGCGCTGAAACGCGCATGCGTCACAGCAATGCAGCGTGGCGTGTGCCTCGCAGTTTATGGCAGAACTGGTGCCTGGCGTTGGCAAAGCCGGCGTGACCAGACGAAATGATCGCCGGTGAACACCTTGGTGAAACAAAGTTTTTACCACCACACGCGCACCAGGTCAAGTTGGAATGTATTGGCGCCTTGGCTGTGGCCTGTAGTCATCTTCTCACGTGACACGCATCTCACGATTACCATGCTTGCACCAGTCAGGTACCTGCCCCGCCGCGGTGGTCTAGTGGCTAAGGTACTCAGCTGCTGACCCGCAGGGCGCGGGTTCGAATCCCGGCTGCGGCGGCTGCATTTCCGATGGAGGCGGAAATGTTGTAGGCCCGTGTGCTCAGATTTGGGTGCACGTTAAAGAACCCCAGGTGGTCTAAATTTCCGGAGCCCTCCACTACGGCGTCTCTCATAATCATATAGTGGTTTTGGGACGTTAAACCCCACATATCAATCAATCAACCAGTCAGGTACCTTCGTCCTCCATTCACATCACGTAATACCAAATTTTACATATTAAAGCTAGCGATACGGCCGTGAGCGTAGCATGAGTGTGGCATGTAGTCATGTTATCACATGACACGCATGTCGTGATTATCATGCATGTATCACTTGCCTATGTCGTTCTTTCGCGTCACGTAATATCAAGTTTGGTACATGTGAAGGTATCAAAACGGCCGCGAGCGCATCATGAGCTTAGCATGTAGTAATGTTGTTACATGACGCAAGTCTCATGTTTATCATATTTGCACCTGTATCAAACCTTCGTCATCCATTAACATCCGGTAATACCAAATTTGGTATGAGTGAAGCTAGCGAAATGACTGCCTGCGCATCATGAGCGTCGCATGTAGTCATGTTACATGACACGCATCTCATGATTATCATGTTCGCACCACTCATATACCTTCGTCATCCTTTCACGTACCGTATTCCCAAATTTGGTATATGGGACGCCAGCGAAACGCCTGCGAGTGCATCACTAGCTTGTCATGTAGTCATGTTGTTACTTGACTCGAATGTTATGATTTTCTTGTTAAGGTCTGTCACTTGTGTTCGCCATGCAGTCATGTCATACCATACCAGTTTTGCAACATGCCATGTGAAGAAAACCACCGCAAGAGTTGCAGGACAATGAAATGTAAAGTATGACATTCATGACATCCATGTCATGATTTTCATGTTATGACTAGTCAAATATGTTCTTACTACAGTTATGGTATGTAATACCAAGTTTCTTATTGATATTATTATCTAAACGGCCAGGTAGGCGTAGGCGGCTAGATAGAGAGATAGGTACGCGGAAAGTCGCCGGAGGCGCTAAGAAATGCTTCGCATTTAAAGAAGCACGGCCTAGCAGGAACTGGCCGATTGAAAAAAAACAACAACAGAAAGGCAAGAAACGATTTCATAAACATCATTGCATACTTGGTCAGCATCGTTGTTTTCCTTCTTTTACAGATGCAAAGACTTTATGGTGATGCTTCCGCAATTTTTTAGGGGACGCGAAGGAAACGATGGCAAGCAGAAATCTTCGAACCAATTGGACATGAACGGGTGTCTGACGTTCGTAAGTGTGAGTGTGTGCAACGCAGTTTTTGCTTGGCGAAAAACGCTCTATTTGCTCAATAGGGCTATACATCAACGCATCTGCTGCCAAGGCGAAGTGCTGCACTGGTAGTTTTCTCCTCGTAAATAACCGTCTTAGCAAAGCGCAAAGAACCACTCCCTTCGTTGACACCGACTGGAATGGTGTTACTGTACGCGATATGCAGCGTGAACTTTAGGGAGCCAAAATGCCGAAGACACATGCAACGCAATATAAAAAAAGGGTCATTTCTTTTAAGAACAGTTTGTAATATCACTTTTTGCTCCAAGCAGCCTGTTGTTGCTGAAGACTGGGATGTCGCCGGTGTCACTTTAAAGTCTGGCTTTCGCTGGCTGTATAGCTCGCACACAATTTCTCGGTGTTTGCATGTGCGGGAAACAAAACAATTTCCGACGCATCACTGTGTCAGTTTCTCCTGGCTGGATGAATGGAGATCACCAATCCAACATGCACTCATGCTCGCTCCCGAGCTTCGACGTGAACTTGCTGCAACCGAGCGATGCCATCCTTGTTTACTGGGGCAGCAGAAAGGAGACACCACGCCGGAAAACCAGAAAACTAAAAACAGTAAAAAACAAATAACCTACACGGGCCAAGCTTCCTATAATAATGCCAACGATCTTGAACACGGTATTTACACCTTTTTATTATTTCTCATTATGCAACGCAGTACACCAAATTTAGCGCTCGTAGACTATATGCAGAAGCGTAGTAAAAAAGGGTGTGCTTAGCTTTCGTATATAGTCTTGGCTGTGATGCCACGGCAAATCGTTGTCGAGTATACTTACAATACCAACTTAACATACTGATGCTCGCTCCAATAGAGCATTGGTGTACTTAATAGAAGATATGGCGTACCATCCCACTTTTTTCCTGCTATCTCTCTTCAAAGAGATATTTAGCTCAAGTGCTTTCTCAGTTGATCATCTCTGGCGTCACACACTACATAAGAATCTTGACTGTATTTTCGGTCTGTTCACTGCAAAATATATTTTGCAACGTGTAGCCGAAATGAGCTGTAGTCACTTTTAAAGATGATAGTCTTTCTTGGGGACCCTCGACGCAAATTTTTGGTCTGTCTGTCTGTCTGTCTGTCTGTCTGTCTGCACAATTATCTGTTTGTTTACTGTGAACGGCATTGGGTATTTAAACGGCTGACCCAATCAGCATCGCCCACCTATGTTGCTCGAGGTTCAGCGTTCACACTTGTGAAATTGTCGATTAAAAAGCCATTATTCCGTGTGCCTGGGGCACGATAACAACACGTATAAACTGTGCATGTGCGCCTTTTACTAGAAAAGGCATACATAAGTAATTTTAATGAACCTTACGCTTATCACGCTGCACTGACCACCCAACACTTGCACGTAAAGGCGAGTGTTTCCAACACTTTGTTAAACGAGACGGTGGTGGCACCTACCCGTCGCCTTGCGTTCTACACCTTATCACCTGTGAGGAGGGTGCGCACAACCGTCTCAGAGTCACGCGCTTTGTTTTTGAAAGAAAGTGCCAGACGGCGCTCATGTCTCACGTGTGACGTGACTTGATACGCTCGTTGCCTCCGCTTCACGCTCACGGCACTCTAACGCAGCGCCTCCAGAATACCAGTCACCAATTTTCTTTAATGTTTCTTTAAATAAATGTTTTGTACACTCTCTCCACACGCAAGACTATCGCCTTTCGACGACATTTGCAGATTAAATGCAGATACAGGGCCAATTATTTTTTGTAGCAATTTGCACCATGCTTCTTGCATTCATCATAACAATCATTACTACACTTTGAGGTGCTAAATAAGGCTTCCCAATATAATTACGTTCACGATCACTTCTGCGGAAGTTAGCAACGCTAAGCGCCGCGGAAACGGGTCATATTTCAAGGATGAACGCTGCTCTCTCTTCTTTTCGCTGGCGCGCGCCCAGAACGTTGCTCCTCTACGCTGAAGACTGTGCTCTGACGTTGCCAAAAGTAGCACCTGACTTTGCGATAATTTATTAACCAGGAAATACGCAGTTGTCTCTTGAATAAACTTAAGATGAATAAGAAGACGCAATAGGAGAATGTGCGCGTCTTTTACATTACCCCCGTGTATTGCCACGAGATGCGGGGCTAAGGTGGCTGGGTTTCACATGCGCTCGTGTCGCTGCGGTCAGAGCATCGACGAGACGCCTATTCTGAAAAAGAAAACAATGGTCCTGCGTCTTCGAGCACTCATTATGGTCATCAATTCTACCATGTCTAAGACAGCATTTCCAAGCCACCGCACAGAAACAGACTAATGAACAACGCTACTCACGGAGTCGGGGGTAGGGCTTGTTCGGGCCATGGTGTAACTGATTCTTACACCACGGTTCGGGCACGACATGCGCACGTGACCTTTTGGTCGGTTGCCGCAGAGGGTAGGGAAGAAATGTCGGTTGCGATATCGACAAGGAGAGGGACAAGGCTTTCGAGCGCGTCTCATCTCGTCCTCGTTTCACGCTGCTTGGAAAAAGAAGTTTACTCAGGTCGTAAAGAACCGATTAAAATATTTTTGGGGCACTGTGCCTCTCATCGAAAACACAAGTTCCACGGTCTAACTAGAATTTGTTATGGGGTCTGGTGAGTGGCCCTTTAAAACTACACACAGTATGAAAGTGAATAAAGCGTGAGGTTTTGCGAGTACTGATGAATCTGGAAAGAGTGGTCACCGATGATGCGAAGACGTTTTCTGCCGATGGCCAGCGACTTTCATTGCCACTATAAGTGCACAGCGTGTTTTGCTTCTACTATGAGTTACTTAATTATTTCGTCACGAGGTAGCCCAATAAATACAGTCTCATTACAAAGACGCCCCTTTCTACATACACACAACGACATCACACTAGCTTAGAGGGGTTTCTGCAGCGCACAGGTTCCGTCATTCAAAAACAATTGAGCGCAAATTAATGATACATAATTCAAGGGCGCTCCTTGTCAGGAGAAGTGTGAGGTAAAAGGTAATTGCAATTTTATGTGCTCTTTATGTACACCATTCATCAAAAATATCGTTAACAGCGTCGTTGCTACTAGACACCGGTGACTCTGTGTTACCTAAACGCTCTTTGATGGACAAGGTAAAAGAGCACACATATATTTACGGCACTGTTGAAAGGTTTCTGAATGAAGCTATTGTGCTTATATGTCAACCCGATAGCTTCTCCAAAAGAATGGTAGCGACGTTTCTCAATTCCGAAGATTACAAGCAGACACCGCTGTGAGCGAAGTGTAAAAATATCAATTCAGTTATTCAGCTAGAACAAACTTTAATAAACTCTTTCTGAACCAAAACAACGTGTTTTGATCAAAGAGTGCAGTGCCTCAGAGATGGTTGTTTACAACTGCACACTGTAAATCCTCATGGATACACCACTAAAAAAGTATACAAGGTTTCCCTGACATTTAAGAATACTTAAGGCTCTCGTATGAGGCGTCGAAATGTCGGATAAGTATTAAATGCGAAGCAATTCTTCGCGAACTTGGGTGACAGTGATCTACCTATCTATCTATCTATCTATCTATCTATCTATCTATCTATCTATCTATCTATCTATCTATCTATCTATCTATCTATCTATCTATCTATCTATCTATCTATCTATCTATCTTTGTTTCTTTCTATCTATTCATCTATGTATTTATCTATCTATCTAGCCGCCTACGACTTTTAGCGTTTCTAGCCGTTTCAATAATGGTATCAATACCACAATTCGTACGGCGTAACATGACTGTAATGCAAATATAACTGAGTAGTCATAACATAAAAGCATCACATGTATATCATGATCGTAAATATTTGTATTTCATTGTCTCGCCGCTTTTGCGGTGGTTAATGTTCACATGAACTAATGCAAAACTTGCATGGTATGACATGACTTTATGGCGAACAGAAGTGCAGGCCCTAACATAGAAATCATGATATTCATGTCATGTACGTCATAATTACAGGCCATACGCTTATGTTGCACTCGCGGTTGTTTAGCTAGCTTAATATACACCAAAACAATATTCACCCTTTAACTGCCATATCTGTCATACCTGCTTTCGACACCATTATTCGCAACCAAAATCTCTACATTGGTGAGATATACCATTGCTGGAAATGAATGCGTACGTAAATATATTTATCAGGCGTCTTTATATAACAAAGCAAACGCCGCAATCTACAAAACAGACTCGTACATCGAAGAGGTGGAGGCGCAATGGAAGACGTGTCAGTCGCCGTTGTTAAACGCCATCTGTTCAGCATATGAGGGCGCCGCTTCATAAAAACATTCTCAGAATACTCGCCAAGTTTTCCGCTCAACTAAATATTCTTATATATAACTCACCTCTTCATCCGTCACCCTTGGATATTGCTGTACAAAACGTCCTCAGAAAGAAAGTTTGGAGCGCGCAGCTCCAAAACATCTTCATAAAGCTACAAGCTGCTGTATCTACGATACTTCGAAATATAACCAGCCTGTTATCTATACCGATTGACGGCACCATTCCACTTTTTGGTTAATTCTTTGTACTAAGTGCAAGCGAATGAGGCGGAAAACTTTTTTCATCAGCATTGATCGCGCAAAGAGGTCACGTATTACGTGCGGGAAAATGAGCAAAAAAAAGAAAAAAAGAAGCGTTCCACACTCGCCTTTACGGCAATAGGTGCCGCTGGCAGACGCTTCAAGGTTTAGATGCATGCATATACCCTGTAAAGGGGGGGGGGGGGTACAACCACTACCGCAGCTCTCTGGTAGAGCATCGGGCCCGTTATTTGAACGCAGCAGGTTTCTGCCAGGTGCAAGTTATCTTTTCGTCCGCTTTACTTTTTTCCATTTGCACTACAGTTACTTCTAATAGTATCCTATATACTGCTCTTGGTATTATTGCATTTCAGTTCTCTGTAATATATTGTCTAACAAAGACAACGAGCCTTTGAACTTACACTTCTCTTTTTGTTGCTTCCAAGTACAACGTGGTATACAACAAAAAAACGTTTATTCAAAATGGAATGGGAGTTTGCGAAGGTTTCAATGAAGCCTAGTTCGAATTCACGGCCGGTTGCTAAAATGAACTGAAGTCGCACCACACTGGACGGCGAAACGCACAGATAGCACTTCGGAACTCAATATTTTGAATTAGGCGCTGCTATGCGTTCGCGATAGGCGCAATCGGGAATTCCGTTGCTTAGGCTCTCACAGTGACGAGAGTTCATTGGTTAGTCTGTCATATGCATGCAACAAGCACCGGTATTCATTTACGAGAGTATTTAGCCGTGCTGTCAATATATATGCCGGTATTTGCACTCTAACTGACGTATAAAATTGTGCCAGACGTAAGTCTATCAAAATAAATGTAATCAGTAATTGGCATTCGCCACCGCTTTTTTATCGCGATTTATACTGCATTGTTATCAGTTTTCGCACAATCACCTGCACAGCGTCTGAATTTTCATGTGGTGGTAATTTCTGCTGTTTTGTCATTCAATTAATCTTCCAGACATCTCCGTCCTAATAAATATGCAGCTGGGAATAACTGTGGTATGTAAGTCATGTCACCATATGAATCATAGAATACTTGATGATGGATACCTTGACCTATATTTTAGGAGAGAAAATATTGTAAAAATCTATATCACAAAAAGAATAAAACTCTACACCTTATGCGCATGAGCCTAACAACATTCAAAGTTCAAAGTATGTCTACTGCTTATGTCATTTTCGGAGACAACGCGCAGATACAAATTACATTCACAATGCAGAACGTCACTCATCACCCGATCATGCTTAACCTTTCTACAAGAATCTAAGGCTTCTGAAAAAAAAAGTTTTTCGAGACACATGCGTTACCGATGACGGCACAATAAGAAATGGTCAAGACAGAAGGGTGATAAAAGTAATCTTAATATAAATCAATAAAGCAAACACTTTTATTATCGACAAAAATTTTACCACTCTCACCACAAAAAGATTCCCTTAAGTTCACTGTTTAAAATAATGTCCTCTTGCCTGAGCTGTCCATGAGTTAGTCATATAGAGTTATTTCATGACCCAGCAAACATTTTTTGCAGGCTCTACAGTGAAAATCGATGCCACTAACCACCACGGCAGAGGCTAAGGCATTCCTTTTGTGCTTTTAAATGCGAAGCATTTCACTGCGAATACCGGCGACTTCAAGTCTATCTATCTATCTATCTATCTATCTATCTATCTATCTATCTATCTATCTATCTATCTATCTATCTATCTATCTATCTATCTATCTAGCCGCTTACGTTTGAGGGCTCTCGTTGTCACCCCTTAACTTAGCCTGAACCAAAATTAGCATGGGAGTGTATGATGACTTGGATAATGTCCCAACATCCTCACATACGTCGTCAAACACTTACCGTCTCGAAAATTCACATACCCATGAGCGGGCAGCGTGCCACAGGTGATTGACACTTAGTGTCTACCCAAGAACGACGAGAACACATATGGGCAATTTCAACGCGTGGGCATTAAGCAATACGTGACATCGGTATCGTATACCCAAAGAAAACATTGAATAACTGTCAGGGTTCCAGCTGAAATCAAACCAAAGCATTCTGCGTGGCAATGAAGCATTCTACGACAGAGCGACGCCAGTTCTCGGAACTAGTGTTCAAATACACGCTAATCTTCGTGAAACGTCAATAGTGCCCACAGTGCTGCCAACCTAATTCGATAAACATTACAAATGCACTCCTTTGATACAGCCGTCGTGTCGGGTTAACATCAGTTCTAGTTAGGACTCGTGCGCTGAAGTCTATTTATGTAGCAGTGCTCAGTGCCAGCATCTACGCGAGCATCCGCGCTTCATATCAGATTATGGCGCTGCTAATGCGCAGGTTCCAGTTGGCAATGTTGCGCAAGTACAAACAGCTGGTTATATAGAGATTTGCAACTCGTCCACTTATGTCTATGCGTGGAATATTGTACATATATTTAGCATCATATCATTGAGGGTCGCTCAATAAAAAGAAACTTGAACACAGTCACCTTCTCGACTTCCAGGTACGTGGAATCTGCCATATTTTCAGATTCCAAAAGCATTTAATTGCGTAGTTTAGGCACCTTAGTATCTATCTATCTATCTATCTATCTATCTATCTATGTATCTATCTATGTATCTATTTATCTATGTATCTATCTATGTATCTATCTTTCTATCTATCTATCTATATATATATCCATCCGCTTACGTCTCGGGGCTCTCATGATAAACCCCTTTACTTGATTTGATATATGGCGTTTAACATCCCAAAGCCGACATCTGATAGTGAGAGGCGCCGTAGTGGAGGGCTCCGGAAATTTCGACCACCTGGGGTTTCTTAACGTGCACCCAAATCTGAGCACACGGGCGTACTGCCCCCGTACTTGGTATAAACCAAAATTAGCATGAGAGGGTAAAATATGTTGATGATTTCTAGTGACTAAGCATGATATAAAGGATGTCATATTCCCGTCGCGTACGTCATCAAACACTTTGCATAAACAGTGGCACGTACGCGAGACCAGGTGTGCACCAACGGTATGTGGGTATGTGTATAAGGTGTTTGACAGTTCATGTCTCACCAGCAACGCGCAAAACACTTTTGGGTTATCATAATGCTGGATCGCTAAGGAAAAGCGTACATCAGCTGCGTTGACCTGAAGATAGATATGAGTAAATGTCTGTTAAGGCCACTAATGTAGCAGCGTCGAGGGCTACAATCCTCGCGAGCAGCGATGCTTCATATCTGCTTACCACTGCTGGTGTTGCCGATATTCACGTAGCTGTTGACATCGTAACAAAACTGTGAATAACTGGTCATATAAAACGTATGCGGGTTCTTACCATACGTCTGTGCGTTGATTTTCACGTATACTTCGCACTACTTCGTAACGTTTCGCACAATAGCGAAATTCTGAAGCGAACACCACAGCTCCTGGGATGCGGCAAAATTTTTAGTGGGAGTCACGTGAATTTTGCGTATCACAAAAATGAAGGAAGATACAGAGTATTAACAAAATCAGTCATAAGGAATTGTATTTGGCAGCACGAAGGGGTCTTCAACAAGCACCCCTGGAGACGGCGTAGGTCGGTATCAATGGTAGGTGGTTTTGCAATACCAACTATTTTTGTTACCTTTAGCCATGCGTCATAAGCCACCGGAATTTTCAAATCAGGTAAAATCGTGCCAAATGTACCTAGCAAAGTTTTCTTGTGGGTAGTACTGTATTGGAAACCAGCCTAGAAATGTACTTGGTCCTAGTTGTATTTGATAATCTTGAGAATGCAGTAAAATATTGTCGCAGTTTACCGTAAGCAGAACACCAAAACGTTTTGTCCTAAAGCCGACGGCGTGTTTTTATGCAACAGCCATAAGAAAAGTCGTAAACAAAAAGTGGCAGCATATCCACGGAGTGAATGATGGAGAGTGGGGTGAAGCATCCGTCCGTCCATTCGTTTTTGCTTCCCTCTGTCCATGCGTGCGTCTGTGTGGCCGCCCGTGCGTCCATCCGCCCGTCCGTGCGTGCGTCTGTTCGTGCGTCCGCACGTCCATCCGTGCGTCTGTCTCTGCGTTCGTCCGTGCATCCACTCCTGCAGCACCTCGGCGCTTTAAAGTTCTTGGTAGCAATGAGGACAGCTGAACAAGCCACCAAGCTCATGGTGAATGAAGGTTTTTTCCTTCAGAGGAAAAAAGTTCAAGTGGAAGTCGTCAGCCCACCAAGTGTGTTCATGAGTGTGTACAGGTTGCCTCCTTTGTTACCCGATGACGCGGTTGTCTCTGCTTTGCAGCCTTTCGGCAAAGTACGTAGTATAACATATGTTACTCTGCAATAACGTCAGTTTACATTTACTGGTACATGAGTGGTGAAAATGCCAAAGCCCGCACCGAACTTCATTTCAATCCATGGACACCGCGTTATGTTTGAGTACCGTTGCATGCGTCGCGTCTGTGCGCGTAGCCACAACGAACGCCACATGGCCGTGGCCAGTGCAACACATTTTTGTCATAGGTGCAGCGTGTACGGTCACGCTGTGGAAGAAAGCACTTAAGCCTCCAAGAGGTGTGGAGGTGATCATCCGACCTGAAGAATGTTTCAAGCGCAAATAATACGCAGACTCAGCTCAGAAGACGCCGTCACCGAGTGTCCAAGACTTCCTAACAATGGAAAAATCCTCTTCAAGCCCCTCAAGTGTGGCCAAGCAATCTAGATGCTACGAAGTACTGTGTCCTCAAAGGAAACGACACTAGTCAAGACACCAGGCCACTGGTATGAAGAGAGCCTGTCAGATGATTTCGTAGATGTGCAGTCGAATGACGCTACTCGCTTCAAGCCGGCCAGTACGCCAGACGGGGCAACTTCAGATGAACAGCCCGCTGCGACGCAACATGAACACCCAAATGGGAGTTCGACTGAAACGTCCAGTGAATTTTCTTCACTAGTGGGCAGCATCAAAACTCGACATAACTGCAGCGCACCAATGGCAGTCCGAGAAGCACTAAATGCCAGACGACCAGGTACCCATTACAAGAGGCATCGCAGAAAACACTGCTTTGATTTCCTCTGCCATGACAGCGACAGACGTCAGTTACAGCACACCAAACGCTAAGCTTGGAATGTCGACAACCTTGAAGAACGTGAACGCTACGCCTTCGACATCGATGAAGCAGCTAAAAAGCCACCAACGCCGAGCAAACTAGTGGACACTGAGAGTTTTTACCAAACCCGCACGATCTGCCGACGCATCGAGTCCTTCGAGTTCACAACGCCGATCCAAGCCAGGCAGTGGAAGCAGCGGCAGTGACTCCGCTAAACAGGGAACATTTAGGAAACCCCGCGTGGGATTCCCACCACAGCAAACGTCATCAACTGTGAGCGACGACGATATGTAAATTTAGCATTTGGCTCTCCCCTCTCTCTTACCTTTTCTTTCCTTTAAGCAACTACCTCGCCTTTATTTCAACAGTGGCATCACTTTCTTTTATGTCATTCAAGGTTCGTGGTTTCCGAAATCCGGTGAAGCAGCAGGCAGTACTTGACCTTGCGCGGGCACATCGTGTGGACATGCTCTTCTTGCAGGAGACAAACTTTCGTACTAAGCTTGATGTTGCAGAGTTTCAGGAAAGGTTCGTGTAGCGGCCTTCTTCTCACTCACAAATGTGCGTGCACGTGATACAGGAGTGTTTTTCATGAACGCAATGCTGAAGAGGGGTGCTCACTGTCTCGTTGACACCGAAGGCCGCATCATAACGGTAGATGTGGTACTTATCTGCAAACAAGTCAGACTTGTCAACGTGTATTCGCCCATAACGAGGTCAGAAACGAACGGGTTCTATAAATGTGTCAGAAATTTTTAGATCGAGTCGATATCATATGTGCTTGTCGGAGATTTCAACTGCGTGCTCGCGTCTCTCATAATCATGAAGTGGTTTTGGGACGTTAAACCCCACATATCGATCAACTGCGTGCTCGATACTAGACGAGACGTTAGGGGTCCCGGCCAAGGCGCTAACATTTATTACGCAAGAGAACTACAGCAATTAGTTCAAGATCTCAAGCTGTCATATGGGTGGTTGACTGTACATAGAGTCGGGTTCGTCGCAATCCGCGCTTGTGGCAGTCACCAAAGCCAAATTCATAGAGTTCATGGGCCCGAAGACTTTTTAGTGAACCGACAATCATGTGAGGTAGTCCAGCTTTCGCCAAGCCAGCAGAAACTCAGCGATCACGCTCCATTACTCTTCACGTTTAACGTGAGCACAACAACGAGAATCCACAAACCATGGAGGATGTAACCAACTATTCTTTTTGATGACGAAAGCATTTCCGCACTTCAAACTGAGCTGGCGACCTCAGTGGCAGAAGTGGGTTGCATAACTCCGACTACATGGGACCACTTGAAATCGCCTTAGCGCCTCATAGCCCAACAGGCAGGAAAAGCGCGCATTAGGGGTCCAGTTAGGGTTCCCTAACACGCGGATTTACAGTGCCCCCAGTGGCTTAAAACGAACAGTGGAATCAATAGGTCCATGCAGTCTGGAAGATGTTTCATCGCAAGAAATGAGCGAAATGGTGACAAGTAGCACACTGAGCAAAGAGGAAGAAACAGCACCCTGCACGAGAAAATGGAAACGATGGCGTTGCAAACGCGTACCTAACCAGGTGCGCGACTTTCACTGGTGGAGAAGATGAAGGACATTGCCTACGCGTGGCCACTTAGCACATTGGGGAGTCGTTCCAAATGTTCGCAGCCCAAACTGCGGCAAAAGAGAGACGGCCTAACATGCTCTGTATCAGTGCTCGGTGGCGAGGGGGGGGGGGCCTGGACCGTGGTACAACGCCTCTTTAGCTTTCCCACGGTGCGCATGAGAACAGAACGTGGGCTGTTTGCAAGACGGGTCTTTACAGTAAACTTGTACGTCCTGTGGCGGCAACGCTGTTTAGTGGAAGGACGGCACAAGCCGCATAGAGGCGCCTATCTCGCACTATATAAAATTTGGTTCATTGTGTGGAATTGCCTAGATCAGCAGCTGGAAACGCATGGCGAAGAGGCCTTCCTTTGACAATGGCACGCACGTTTCATTCGAAGTAAGAGAGGCACAGCTGAGGTTTCTATTTGTCCCGTACAAGCCATGCGCCCATTCTAGTACGCGTGCATAAGTGTTATCCTGTAAATTGTGATTAACTTGATTCTTTTTTAATTTATCTTTCACATGTAACATTTGGATACCCAGTGATCAGTTAGATTTTAGTGCTCATTTGTAAGACGTATACGCTGTCTTTACTTGTTTTTGAGGTTTTGTTTGTGTGCGTACAAGTTAAGTGTACAATAAACTTCCCTTTTTCGCCCCTAAAAAACTGTATGCCGACGAGATGCGTCGCGGTTGGATGTGACTCGCGTCTCACAACTTAGTTTTGTTCGTTGCCGCACATCGCAGGCCTGAGTGCTTATGGCGGAAATTACGTGCAGACGTCACTATAAATTTACCCCTAATGTTGACATCGGCGTACCTGTGTTTAAAAACATGGAATGTGTCTATATGTGACGATAGCGAAATGGCCGCGAGCGCATCATGAGTGTTGCATGTAGTCATTTTATTACATGACACACATGTGATGATTTTCATGTTAGAGCCTGTCGCTTCTGTTCGCCAGGCAAATATGTCGTACCATACCAGTTTTGCAACATGTCACATGAACGAAACCACCGCAAGAGCGGCATGACCATGAAATGTAAATCATGACATTCATGACATACATGTCATGATTTTCATGTTATGACAAGTCACATATACTTATCATAGAGTCATGTTTTGCCATACCAAGTTTGGTATCAATACCATAATTGAAACGGACCCCCCGTTTCTTACGCTCAAATGACGCACGAAACGTACTCACAGGTACACGCGAATAACCGTCTCATTTGTTACTTCGTTGTGGCTGAAAAGCGTGCGCTTTTTGCAAACGGAGACTGTGATGATTGTGGTGACCTTTGTGTTCCCGATGAATACAACATAAATGTTTCGTGTAATGGCCGAGGCCAGCCAAGACACTAGTTACTTCCCCCCCCCCCCGAGGGAGCGTCGCCCCTTTCCTCAATGCGGGGTGAAGTACGCGTGGGAGATGTGGCAATTCGCGCTCATTGCACCATCTTGCTAGTAACGCTGAAAACACGATAATCCCCCCCCCCAAGTCGCGTCAGCATTGGTAAGTGGTGGATTGAATAGCTTGCCGTTCGACCGATTGAGGGCGTGTCTATGGGTGGCTCAGATACAGGTACAGGTAGTGATATGCACGTACAGGTAGTGATATGCACGATACTCCTCAGGTACAGGAAGTGATATGCACGATACTAGAGTAACCGGTGCCTGATAGCAACCTGCAAAGAGCAGTTGTCAACGCAAACCAAGAGATATGGCAGATGAGTCGAGAGAAAGGCTTTGATGTGGTGGAAATAAACAGAGAGGTGCATAGGTGGGGTGAACTTCAACGAGACTGAATTCACTTCGATGGGCCGCTAGGTCATGAGGTGGGTTGGTGATTTGCTGGACGCACAGTAGCTTTCTTGGGGGGAGAGCAGGCCCTTCGGGGTGCAGGATAGCTAGTTACGAGTAAAACAACCACGGATACACGTTGACAGGTGGTATAAACAGATACGTTGCCAAAGTTGCACCAGTATCTCAGACTGACAGGTGGGATAAACAGATACGTTTTCAAAGTGGCACCAGTATCTAAGATAGGTAGAGTCCGGGGCAGAAATAGACGTAGCACCAGCACCGAGCCAATTCAGACATTGGTGCATAGTATATGCAGGGTCGTAGGAACAAGTTGAAGTGGGAAGAGATAGAAAAACAGCTAAGGGAGGAAAGGCCGATGATATACGGTTTTGTAGAAACACTTCTCAGGGACATGGAACAACCTCGTAACAATGCAGACTACACGTGTAAATATTGTAATAAAACAGAAGGCAGCAAAAAAGGGTGTGGTATTGGGGCATTCATTCATAAAAGTACTGTCCAGAAAAGGCTCAAGCAGGAGTGCAAGGAACATTTATGGCTAAAGGGGAAAGTGGCAGGGCGCATAACACTCCTTGGTTTTGCGTACTTGTGGACGGGAGCAAAGGCCAGAGAGAAAAACCTGGCTAATGGTAGAGTGCATATCAAATAACATTCAGGAGTTAGGAGGAGAGTGCGAGATAATTATACTAGGAGATATGAATGCGCACCTATTAGATATAGATGGGTATACCGACTCGACAGGCAACATTATCATGGATATATGTGAAAGGCTTGATTTGATCATTTGCAACAGTACCCAGAAGTGTGAATGGCAAATATCATGGGAGGTAGGAAGGCTGCAGTCGACAATCGAATACACACTGAAGTCACATAGGTTGTATGATAAGCTCAGGGGAACGCACATAGATGAAGGTGCTCCGAAAGTCTGGGAAGTGATCACAAACGCATCAAACTAAGTTTTGGAAGAGAAGTGACAGTGGGAAGGAGACAACTTGAGCAAATAAACGAAATTTTTTTTGAGAATGGCAAATTGAAATAGCCACTGAACAAATTGAGAAAGTAATCACCGAGGATAATAAAACGGTGTGGACATACACAAATTTAGTTAGACTGTTTGACCTAAAGCTTGTTAAGGCACGTGACAAGTCACGCCGGAAAACAAGACACAAACACAAAAGTTGGTAGTATGAGGTTATTAAGAGAGCCACAACGAAACGTCAGGAAGCCTCAGAGAATACAGACAGGCTAAGCAGCTTGGTGAACCGACAGATGCAGTTGAAAAAAATGGGAAATCTTTCCAAGCTGTAGAAGGGATGCATCTCATCAGATCAATGAAAAGATTCGAAGAAACGGACCTAAGTGACTGGCAGAAGTACATAAAAAGAAAGGCAGCTTCGAAATTTCGGAACCATCTAAACTCCCTAAGAAAAGAGACGAGCCTAGAGCAGACGTTTATAACAACAGCTCAAGGTTCTAGGCTAGAAGGGACGAAGCTATTGAATATATAAGAACAAGGGCAAAATAATAAGCAGTGAGCAAAATAATAATCGATGGAGAAGTTCCCGATGGATGGAAACTTAGCAAGGATGAGCATGATTTATAAAGGAAAGGGAGACAAAGCTGACATAAACAACTACCGTCCTATAACAGTGACAACAGTGGTCTACAGGCTGGCGATGCAACTTATAAAGGAAAGACTGCAAGCATGGATAGAGGTTGAGAGGTTGCTGGGGGAACTGCGAAATGGGTTTCGGAAAGACCAGAGGTTGGAAGACAATCTGTTCTCATTGACACAGTGCATCAAAATGGAAGAAAAGGAACACAGGCCCCTGTGGGTAGAATTCTTAGATATCAAGTACGATAGCGTGGTTGAAGAGGACTTCTGGGGAATACTGGACACCCTAGATGTGGAAGATGGAGTCACTAATTTTTTAAAGAATATCTATAAAGGTAACAAGGCAGTTATAAAGTGGGAAAAGCAGGTATCCAATTCTGCGAAGGTAAAACGGGGGCTTAGGCAGGGGTGTCCTCTGTCAACCTTGTTATTCATGATGTACTTTCAAGGATTAGAGGCCAAATCAGAGGGAAGCGGACTGGGCTTCCACCTCTCTTTCGTCAAACAAAGAAAACTCATTGAACAGGCACTACCAGCATTGAAGTACGCAGATGATATAGGGCTAATGGCCGACAACAAGGAAGCTTTACAGATATTGGTGGACATCTGCGGTAATGAGAGAGATAGGCTAGATTTCAGATTCAGTAAAGAAAAATCAGCAGTCATGATTTTTTATGACAATGAAGGTAGTGAGCTTAGAATACAGGAAGTCACGCTAGAGATTAGAGATAAATACAAATATCTGGGCGTATGGATAAGCAATGGGGCCGAGTTCCTAAGGGAACACAAAATATATGTGTCGACCAAGCTAACAGGAATGCAGCGGTAATGAAAAACAGGGCACTGTGGAATTACACAAGGTATGATGATGTGAGAGCAATATGAAAACGGGTCTTGGTTTCTGGTCTGACGTTCGGCCATGCGGTCTTGTGCATGAGATCAAAGGTTCAAGCAAGATTAGAAATTAAGCAACGTGGAATAAGTAGGCTTGCCTTAGGAGCTCACGGGAATACACCGTACAAGGTGATATGGGATGGACATCAATTGAGGGCAGGGAAGCTAGCAGCAAAATAAAATTTGAGAAGCGACTGAGAGAAATGGTGGATGAGCGTAGGGCTAGGAAGGTATTCAGCAACTTGTACATGAAGAATGTCAATACAAAATGGAGGAAGTGAACCAGAAAATTGACTGGTGAATACTTGGAAAACAGCAGAGGCCAAACTAAAAAGTATTGTCGGTTAAGAAGAAGGTGAAGGAAGCTGAGACTTATATGTGGAGAATTGGCATGATTAAGAAGTCCGCACTAGAGATTTATCGAACTTTTAGGCAGGAAATTGCCAAGGAAAGCATCTATGATAATATGCGTGGCAGTTATCTACTGTTTGAGGATAGGACGGAAGTATTGCGAATCAAGACCTATCGGGACAAATATGAAGGGGTACACACGGTAAGCAGTGTGTGTGGAGGGGAAGAAGAAACTGCCGAACACTTGATAATGTTCTAAAAAGGGCTTCATCCTATAAATAAGGATGACGGCGCAGAGTTTTTCAAAGCACGAGGGTTTAGGGACAGGGAGAGCAAAATAAACTTTAAGCGGGTAGAATTAACTAGAAACAGGTTAACTGATTGGTGGCTAAAGTCAAGGCACGAGTGAAAATTAAACCCTTCACTTCAAAGAACCTCACTATTTAAGGGAGAAAAATAAATCTAGCTTTTGGTTCATTATGTATTAAGGATTGGTGGCGCTAGCCACCGCCCAATCTAAAGGGTACAGCAATATTCATCCATCCATCGATTCATCCATCCAGATGTTAACGCCTCACATTCACGACGCAGAGGTCTTACGTTCGATTCCGCGCACCGGAGTCTTTTTTAAATACGAAGCATTTCTCAGAGAACTTCGCCGACTATGAGGGTATCTATCTATCTATCTATCTATCTATCTATCTATCTATCTATCTATCTATCTATCTATCTATCTATCTATCTATCTATCTATCTATCTAGCCACCTACGACCTTTAGTGCTTCTGGCCGTTTCAATAATGGCATCAATACCACAAATATTATGGCGTAACATGACTGTAATGCATACATAAGTGAGTAGTCATAACATAAAAGCATCACATGTATATCATGATCGTAATTATTTTTGTTTCATTATCTTGCAGCTTTTGCGGTAGTTAACGTTCACATGAAATATTGCAAAACTGGCAAATTATGACTTGACTGCATGGCAAACATAAGTGACGAGCCCTAAAATAGAAGTGATGATATATATGTTATGTACATCATAATAACAGGCCATACGCTCATGTTTCACTCACGGCCGCTTAACTAGCCTAATATACACCAAAGCAATATACGCCCTTTAACTGCCATATCTGTCATACGTGCTTTCGACGCCATTTTAGCAACCAAAATCTTGGTGAGATATACCATATCTGGGAATGAATGCAAGACGTAAATATATTGATCAGGCGTTTTTATATAACAAAGGAAACGCCGCAATGTATAACCCAGACTTGTACAGCGAGGAGGCGGAGTCGCAATTGAACACGTGTCAGTCGCCGTTGTTAAACGCCATCTGTTCAGAATATGAGGGCGCCACTTCGTAAAAACATTCTCAGAGTACTCGCAGAGTTTTCGCTTCACTAAATATTCTTATATATAAGACACCTGCTCATCCGTCAACCTTGGATATTGCTTTACGAAACGTCCTCAGAAAGAAAGTTTGAAGCGCGCAGTTCCGGAACATCTTCACAGAGCTATGAGTTTCTGTATTTGTGATACTTCGAAATATAACCAGCCTGTTATCAATACCCAGCCTGCACCATTCCACTTCTTCGGTTATTCTTGGTACTAAGTGCTAGCAAATGAGTGGGAAGATTTCATTCATAAGGTTACATCACGCAAAGAGGTCACGTATTGCGTGAGGGAAAATGGGCCAAAAAAAGAGCGTTCCACACTCGCCTTAACGGTAACAGGTGACAGCTGGCGGATGCTTTCATGTTCAGATGCACATATATACCTTGTAATGTGGGTGGGCGTACAACCACCACCGCAGCTCTTTGGTAGAGCATCGGGCCCGTTATTTGAATGCCGCAGGTTTCTGCCAGTTGCATGTTATCTTTTGTTACGCTTTACTTTTTTCCATTTGCACTACAGTTACTTCTAATAGTATCCTATATACTGCTCTTGGTATTATTGCATTTCAGTTCTCTGTAATATATTTTCTAACAAAGACAACGAGCCTTCAAACTTACACTTCTCTTTTTGTTGCTTCCAAGTACACCATGGTATACATAAAATACGTTTATTCGAAGTGGAATGGGAAAATTCAAATGTTTCAATAAAGCCTAGTTCAAATTCACGGGAGGTTGCTAAAATGAACTGAAGTCGCGCCACGCTGGACAGCCAAACGCACAGAAGGCGCTTCGGATCTCGTTATTTCGAATTAGGCGCTGCTATGCGTTCGCGATAGGCGCAATCGGGAATTCAGTTGGTTAGGCTGTGACAGTGATGAGAGTTCATTGGTTAGTCTGTGATATACCTGCAACAAGCACCATTGTGCATTTACGAGAGTATTTATCTGTGCTGTCAATATTTATGCCGGTATTTATGCTCCCACTGACGTATAAAATTGTGCCAGACGTAATACTATCAAAATAATAGTAATCAGTAATTGGCATTCGCCACCAGTTTTTTCAAAGCGATTTAATCTGAATTTTAATTAGCATTCGCTAATTCGCCTGCACAGCGTCTGAATTATCATGTGGTGGTAACTTCTGCTGTTTTGTCATTCACTTAATCTGCCAGGCATATCAGTCCTAATAAATTATAGCTTGGAAGAACTGTGGTATGTAAGTCGTGTCACCATGTGAATAATAGAATACTTGATGATGGATACCATGACCTAAAATATAAGAGAAAAAAAACATAGTAAAAATAATATCATAAAAAGATACAACTCTACACCGTATGCGCATGAGCCTAACTACATTTAAAGTTCAAAGTATGTCTACTGCTCAAGTCACTTCGGAGACAACGCGCAGAAACAAATTACAATCACAATGCAGCACGTCACCCGTCACCTCATCCTGGTTCACCTATCTACAAGAATCGAACGGTTCCGAAAAAAAAACGTTTTTCGAGACAGATGCGTCACCGATGACGGCACAATATGAAATGGTCGAGATAGAAGGGTGACAAAAGTAATCTTAACATAAACGAATAAAGCTAACACTTTTAATAATGACAAATACTTTACCAATGTCAGCACAGGAAGATTCACCTAAGTTCACTGATTAAAAATATGTCTCTTTGCCTGAGTTGTGCATGAGTTAGTCATATAGAGTTAATTCATGACCCAGCAAACACTTTTTTAAGCACTACAGTGAAAATTGACGCCACTAACCACCACGGCAGAGGCTTAGGCATTCCTTTTGTGCTTTTAAATGCGAAGCATTTTTTAGCGAATTCCGGCGACTTCAAGTGAATCTATCTATCTATCTATCTATCTATCTATCTATCTATCTATCTATCTATCTATCTATCTATCTATCTATCTATCTATCTATCTCTAGCCACTTATCTTTGGGTGCTCTCGTTGTCACCCTCTTAACTTAGCGTGAACGAAAATTAGCGTGGGAGTGTATGATTACTTGAAGAATGTGACGGGCTGGTCAAGACATCGATAATGTCACAACCCCGCCACATACGTCGTCAAACGCTTACTGCCTGACAGTTTCACATACCACGAGCGGGTATGTACAGCTGGTATGCGGGTACGTGCTACATGTCATTGTTACTTAGTATCTAACCAAGAACAACGAGAAGGGCAATTTCAACGCGTGAGCGTTAAGCAATACGCGACATCGGTATCGTATACGCGACGAAAACATGGAATAAATGTCAGGGTTTCATCTTAAATCGAACTAAAGCATTCTACGTGGCAAGGAAGCATTCTATCATAGAGCGACGCATGTTCTCGGAACTACTTTTCAAATTGATGCTAATCGTCGTGAAACGCCAATAGGTGGCCACAGAGCTGCCTACCCAATTTTATGAACATTACATATTTACTCCTTTGATACAGCCGTCACGTCGGCTTAACATTAACTGTACTTAGGGGCCATGCGCTGAAGTCTACTTATGTAGGAGTACACAGGGCATCTACGCGAGTATCAGCGCTTTATATCAGCTACTGGCGCTGCTAATACGCAGGTTCCAGTTGGAAATGTTGTGCAAGTACAAACAGCTAATTATATAAACATCTGCAACTTGCCAACTTGTGTGTGTGCGTGAAATATTTTAGATATATTTAGTGTCGTTTCATGACGGAATGGCTCAATAAAAAAACTGGAGCACAGTAACCTTCTTAATTTTCAGGTACGTGGGATTTGCTGTTTTTGCAGTTCCGAAGCATTTCTTTGCGTAGTTTAGGCACCCTTTAGCATCTATCTATCTATCTATCTATCTATCTATCTATCTATCTATCTATCTATCTATCTATCTATCTATCTATCTATCTATCTGTCTATCTTTCCGCTTAGGTTGACACTCTAGTGGTCACCATTTTAACTTGGCGAGAACAAAAATTTTTATGGGAGGGTAATATGGTTTGACGAAGAGGATGCGCTAGTTAAGAGATAAATAGTGTCACAATCCTGTCGCGTAGGTCGTCAAACACTTCCCGTGAGACAGTGGCACATACCCACAAGTAGATATGTGCCGCTGGTGTGCGGGTATATGCCAAAGGTGATTGACAGTATCTACCGAGAAGGGATGAGATCACACATGGGCAAATTTAACTGTGCGAGCGTTAGGAAGTACCGGAGAGGGGTACCGTCGAATGCCAAGAATAAATGTCAGGGTCCCAGCTGGAATCGAACCCAAGCAATCTTCGGGGCAATGAAGCTTTTACCACAGAGCTACGCCAGGTCTCGCAACTACTTTTTAAGTAGACGCTATAATATTCGTGAAACATCAATGGTGGTTGCAGTGCTGCCTACATAATTTTGTAAACACCACTGACGTACTCCTTTATTATAGCCGTCATGTCGGGTTTACGTCCATTGTGGTTAGTTGCCATGTGCTGAAGTTGACTTATGTAGCAGTGTCCAGGGCTAGCATTCTCGCGAGCATCAGCGCTTTCTATCAGTGTCTCGTGTTCCTAATACGTATGTTCTAGTTGGCATCGGTTGCGCAAGTGTCAGCTGGTTATATAAACATCTGAAAGTCTTCAACATGTGTCTATGCGTGTAACATTTGTTCGTATACTTAGAGTCATTCATGAGTGTCGCTTAGTAAAAAAATGCAACACGGTATCCTTCCTTCCACATGCTTCGCACATCTTTGATTCCGAGGTACGTTGGATCTGCTGAATTTTTTGACATATTTGATTGAGATTTTTATATATATTTCTCCTATATTGTTATTAGAGAGCGTGAAAAAGCCTTTACTGCAGACCAAATGCAATGTCTCAAATGGACACACACCGATCACAGAAAAAATTACATCGTACCATCATTAAACAAATGGCCTAATGGAACCCCTCAACAGAACTCTGACTGACATGCTTTCCATGTATATATATATCGAGCATGAATTCGGGGATGAAATATTGCCTTACATCACATTCGCATATAATCCCACTAGTTATCTTTTCACCCACTCTTCTTTCTTCGCATTTACAATACAATTGGCCTAGTAGTTTCTTCTATATTTTACTTGGCCTTATTGTCTGTTAGGTCTCATTATAGTTGTGTCTATACAAGAAAAAACGAGCCCTTAAGCACTTGTTTCCCTTATTAATTTTTGAAGAGGGTCTCGTACTGGCAGACTTGGTGCCTTTAGGTTGCATACGAGGGACTATTATTTAGCTGCCCGCTCGTAATAAGTTCACGTGCTATGTGACGCCATAAATGCACATAAAAGGCTGTTTCACACTTGTCTTTTGGCTTATAAATGGCGCTGACTGACACTCCCACTTCTAAATTCACATAGAAACCAAAAAGGTGGATAGAGGGAAGGCCGCTGTGTTAGCTCAGTGGTTAGAGCATCGAACGCGTTATTCGAAGGTCGTAGGTTCGATTTCTGCTCAAGGATAGTTATTTGTTCACCCACTTTTTTCTTTTATTTACATTACATTGGTTCTAGTAACTTACCCTGTACATTTCTTGGCATTACTGTGTGTTATATCTCATTATATTGTGGTGTCAAAACACGGAAGAACGAGCCCTTATGTATACACTTCTTTCCCTTATATATATAGTATATGTATATATATATATATATATATATATATATATATCCGTATTGGGAAGAAGACGCACGTACGAAGTGATTTTATTGATGTTTCGGCCATGGGTCCGGCCTTCATCACAATCTGCTTCTCCCTCTGACTCTGATGAAGGCCGGACCCACGGCCGAAACGTCAATAAAATCACTTCGTACGTGCGTGCTCTTCCCTATACGGATAATCTTACCCGGATCCAGCATCACTTTTGTTTTTTGTATATATATATATAAATATATATATATCAACGTTTTCGCCGGTGGCAAAATTCAGCTGAGTGTCGATATAATTGCTATAGCAACAATATTTTATACTTGGCGACACCCTTCTGTGGTGGCAGAGCCAAAGCTACGTCAGCGCAAAAGGTGCAAATGTGTTACTACGCCAAGCAGTTTGTTTTTATGAGATTTCGGTTTCGCAAGCGCTTTTAGGATGTACGTTTTCGCACGACCACCATACAACTAATGTTACATTAATTGGGGAAGAATTCAATAAAACGTTAACTTTATGGAGAAGAACATGACGGTTCCCTGAGTTTTAGGATTTACATCACAACAAAATTGTCACATCCCTAGATACAGTGGGAATCGAAAATTTTCAGACACGAATGAGAAACGTCGATCTGCCCCTTAAAAATCAGCACAACGTAATGAGGTGGAGGTAAATTATGCCTCACATGACTTTCGTGTCATGATTATCATAATTGGATGTGTTGCTTACCTAAGTCATCTATTCACGTCAGGTGACACCAAATTTAGTATACGTGGAGCTAGCGAAATGGCCGCAAGCACGCTATGAGCGTGATAGGTTGTCATGTTCTTACATGACACCCGCGTCAGGATTATAATGTTTGCACCAGTCATATATTCCGTCATTCATTGACGTCACGTAATACCAATTTTTGTATATGTGAAGCTAGCAAAATGGCCGCGAGCACGTCATAAAGACCCAATATACTGCAACGTAGAGTTGACGCGCGCGCACGCTGGGCACAGCGACGCCTACGTTAGCAAAACGGAAGAAGATTACAGTCTGACGCAAGACGCGAAGCAGCTTCCGTCGACGCGGCCTGACAGCAACCGTGGCGAAATGCGACATGCTGCATTTCACGCTGACGCATTGCCCAGACAACACTGCGTCTCCCTCTTTTCGTGACGGGGGGACGCTGGACGCGCTGTAACGCGCATGCGTCAAAGCAACGCAGCGTGTCTTGTGCCTGGTAGTATATGGCAGACGCGGTGTCTTGAATGGCAAAGCCGGCGTGACCAGACGAAACGAACGCCAGGTGAGCACATTGGTCAAACAGTTTTTACCACCCCACACGCACCACGTCACGTCAAAATTGTATTTGTGCCTTTGACTGTGGCATGTGGTCATGTTCTCATATGACACGCATCTCATGATTATCATGTTTGCACCTGTAACATACCTTCCTCATTCATTGACATCATATAATACCTAATTTGGCATATTTAGAGCTAGCAAAACGGTCGCGAGCGCAGCTTGAGTGTGGCATGTAGTCCTGTTATTACATGATGCGCATGTCGTGATTATTATATATGTATCATTTACCTATGTCATTCGTTCGCGTCACGTAATGCCAAGTTTGGTACATGTGAAGGCATCAAAATGGCCGCGAGCGCATCATGAGCGTAGCATGTAGTCATGTTGTTACATGACACGAATCCCATGTTTATCATGTTTGCACCAGTATCATACCTTCGTCATCCGTTCACGAACCATATTACCAAAATTGTTATACGGGACGCCAGCGAAACGCCTGTGAATGCATCATCAGCTTGCCATGTAGTCAAGTTGTTACATGTCTCGCGTGTTATGATATTCATGTTAAGGTCTGTCACTTGGGTTCGCCATACAGTCATGTCATGCCATACCAGTTTTGCAATGTGCCGTGTGAACAAAACCACCGCAAGAGTTTCAGTACAATGAAATGTGGAGCATGACAGTCATGACATTCATGTCATGATTTTCATGTTATGACAAGTCAAATATGTTGTTACTACAGTCGTGTTATGTAATACAAAGTTTGGTATTGATATCATTATCGAAACGGCCAGGAAAACTAAACGTCGTAAGCGGCTAGATAGGTAGATAGACAGATAGATAGATAGATAGATAGATAGATAGATAGATAGATAGATAGATAGATAGATAGATAGATAGATAGATAGATAGATAGATACGTGCAAAGTCAGCCGAAAGCGCTAAGAAATGCTTCGCATTCAAAAAAGCATGGCCTAAGCGGAACTGGCCGATTGAAGAAAACAACGCAAAGGCAAGAAACGATTTCATAAACATCAGTGCATACTTGGTCGGCATCGTTGTTTTCCTTCTTTTACAGACGCAAAGACTTTATCGTGACGCTCCTGCTATTTTTAGGGGGCGCGAAGGAAACAATGGCTAGCAAAAATCTTCGCACCAATTGGCCATGAACGGGTGTCTGACGTTGTATGCAACGCCGTTTTTGCTGCAGTGTATGCAACGCCGTTTTTTCTCGGCGAAAAACACTCTTTTTGCGCAACAGGGCAATACATGAACGCATCTGTTGCCATGGCGAATTGCTGCACTGGTAGTTTTATTCTCGTAAATAGCGTCTTTGCAAAGCGCAAACAACCACTCCCTTCGTTTACACTGACTGGAGCAGTGTTACAGTACGCGAGGTTTAGCGTGAACCTTAGGCAGCCAAAATTCCGGAGACGCATGCAACGCAATTAAAAGAAAGGTATTTCTTTTAAATACAGTTTGTAATCGAACTTTTTGCTCCAAGCACCTGCTGTTGCAGAAGACTGGGATGTCGCCCTGTGACACTCTAGATCTCGCTTTCGCTGGCTGTATAGCTCGCACACAATTTCTCGGTGTTTGCATGTGCGGGAAACAAAACATTTTCCGACGCATCACTGTGTCACTTTCTCCCTGCTCGATGATTCGAGATGACCAATTGAACATGCACCCATGCTCGCTCCCCCAGCATCGACGTGAGCTTGCTGCAACCGAGCGATGCCATCCTAGTTTATTGGGGCAGCATAAATGTGAAACCACGCCGGAACACCATTAAAACTAAAAACAGCAAAAAACCAAAAACCTGCACGGGCGAAGCTTCCTAATACTGATGCCAACGATCTTGAACACAATATTTACACATTTTTTATTATTTCCCATTATGCAACGCAGTATACCAAATTTAGCGCTCGTAGACTATATGCATAAGCGTAGTGAAAAAGGGTGTGCTTAGGTTTCGTATATAGCCTTCGCTGTGATGCCACGGGAAGTCGTTGTCGAGTATGCTTACAATACCACTGTAATATACTGATGCTCGCTCCAATATAGCAAGGGTGTACCTAACAGAAGATATCTTGGCATACAATCCCACTTTTTTCCTGCAATCTCTCTTCGAAAAGGTATATAACTCAAGTGCTCTCTCAGCTGATGATCTCTCGCATCACTATGTACATAAGAATCTGAACAGTAATTTTGGTCTTCTCACTGCAGTATACGTTTTGCAACGTGTAGCCGAAATTAGCTCTCGTCACTTTTAAAGACGATAGTCTTTCTTGGGGACTTTCGACGCAAAAATTTTGGTCTCTCTGTCTGTCTGTACATTTGTCTGTTTGTTCACTCTAAAGAGCTTCGGGTATTTGAAACAGCCAACCCCATCCGCAGCGCCCACCTACGTAGCTCGAGGTTCAGCGTTGACACTTGTCTAATTTTCGATTAAAAAGTAATTGTTGCGTGTTTCTGGGGCACTATACAACACGTATGTATTCTACATGGGCACCTTTTACTAGAAAAGTCATACATAAGAAATTTTACGAACCGTAGCGCTTATCACGCAGCGCTGACCATCCAACGCTTGCACGGAAAGGCGAGTGTTTCCAGCGCTTTTCTAAACGAGACAGTGGTGGCACCTAGCCGTCGCGTTGCGTTCTACACCTTATCACCTCTGAGGCGGACGCGCATCCCCGTCTCAGAGTGACGCGCTTTGTTTTTTAAGGAAACTGCCACATGGCGCTCATGTCTCACGTGTGCTGCGACTTGATGCGCACGTTCGCCACCACTGCACGCTCAAGGCACTCTAATGCAGCGCCTACAGAATACCATTCATCAATTTTCTTGAACAAAACATCAAATATATGTTTTGTACACTCTCTCCACACACAAGACTATCGTCTTTCGACGACATTTGGAGAATAAATGCAGATACGGGGCCGTTTCTTTTGTAGCAATTCGCAGCATGCTTCCTGCATTCATCACAGCAATCATTAGTACACTTTCCGGTGCTAAATAAGGCTTTCCAATATGTACTACGTTCATGATCATTTCTGCAGAAATTTGTAACGCTACGCGCCACGGAAATGGGTCATATTTCAAGATCAACGCTGTTCTCTCTTCGTTTCTCTGGCGCGCACCCAGAAATTGAGGGCATGATGTACACTCACGAATTGCCCTACCTACACCGCACAGCTGTGACGTTCATCCTCTACGCTGAAGACTGTGCTCTAACGTAGCCGAAAGTAGCACCTGGCTTGGCAATAAATTATTTACCATGACTTACGCAGTTAATGCAATTTGTCTCTTTCAATAGATGAATAAAACTTCAGATGAATAATAAGACGCAATAAGAGAATGTGCGCGTCCTTTCCATTTCTCCCTGTATTGCCACGAGATGCGGGGCTAAGATGCCTGTTTCACATGCGCTGGTGTCGCCGTGGTCAGAGCACCGAGCAGACGCCTATGCTGAAAAAGAAAACAAAGGCCCTGCGCGTTCGAGCACTCATATAGGTCATCAATTGTACCAGGTCTAAGCCCGAATATCCAAACCATCGCATAGAAACAGGCACTTGACTACTAAACAACGGCACTCACGGGCTCGGGTGTTGGACTTGTTCGGGCCATGGTGTAACTGATTCTTACAGCGTGGTTCGGGCACGTAATGTGCACGTGACCTATCAGTTGGATGCCGGAGAAGGTAGGGAAGAAATTTCGGCGGCGATATCTACAAGGAGAGCGGCATGCACTCTTGAAAAAATGGAGTGATATTCTCTTCATTGAGGGAGGAACGGCGATGTCCCCAATGTTCGTTTTTAAATTAAAAAACGTTGCTCCCTCATCCACGCAGAAACGTGTTCCTCCCTATGAATATCAACAAGGCTGCCCCCAGGTTAGCGAAGCTAGTAGGCTTAGCAAATGCATCGATTCTCGACTGATAAGGAGTTCACGGCACTGAAAGTTAAAAACTGTGGTCCCGCTGAGCTTGATATCAAAAGAAGTGATTATAAAAACAAGCAGACGAACCTGTAGTGATGAAAACATCGCGGAAGAGATCGATGGAGCAAATGGGTCTCTTTCGGCCAGTGAGGTGACGTTCACTCTGAAAGACACGGATACTGTAGAGTCCTCACCTGAACAGTGCAAGCTAGGCTTGCTGTATTTATTTCTCGCAGATGCACATAGCGTAGGTACGTTATCCATGCGTTTATTGGGCCTCAGGTCACGAGGTGTGCTTCCAAACCGTAGACACGATCACAGCGAAACCATTCCGACTCGGTAGTACAGCATTGATAGATAGATGTTCAACGTTATGTAAGTAGCTGAAGGTGTGAGAGCTTCAAAGTCGTGAAGTAGGTGGTAGCTGGCGCCATCAGGAGGGACTGAACGATACTAAAAAATATATTTGCCTGCGGCGACGTACGCTGTCTACCCACCATCACGGCTTCCTTGCGGATAATTTACGACTCATCCCACTCAGGGTTACTCACTGACAGAGAACTAATAATATATATATATGCTGATGCAATGCATATAACTGCACATGCATACAAGGACACATAGTACACATGTAGCGTAAACTCAATCAACAAGAGTACAGTCAACAATTTTTTGCAGCGCACACACTCAGACGTGTTTACTTTTTTTCTTTTTTCCCTCCTTGACTACAGGTCAAGCTAATATGACAATCACTATCACACGTGTTTCATGCGTGATAACGCGTCAAACAAAGATATTACATCTTCAACACTTTCGGTAGTCTTATACACATCTCGCACTTTTATAACAGCTTCCACGAAACACTCATTAACGAATAGAACTCTCACATCACAGTGTCTGTACTACAGCATACTACGCCAAACCGAATGAAGACCAAGTAAAAATATAACATCCAAATTTTGCACAGATTTGTCACAAGGCAAAAAACGAATTGCATATGGAGTAAGAGGTAAATCTTTTTTTAACGTCCTCTGTAAAATGTCCCAAAAGATAGTAACGTTCTTACAATCAATAAACACATGTTCAATGGTCTCAGGTTTGTTACACAGGAGACAGCTGCTTCCCCATGGTACATACACCCCTCTCTCTTCAAGCCAGGTCTTTACTGGCAAGGTTCCAGTATGAAGTTTAAAAAAGGTTTTCACACTAGGTGGTATACACATGTTTTTCACCGGCTTCAGTACGTCATGGCCATATGATTTTTCATACTTTGAACGGTACATTGGCACAGGAAAAAACATTCTGTATTAGGTCTTTCATAAGGCGCTTTCTTTTCACATTAGTTAGGTATTCTATTGAAAACCTCGCCCTTAAAAAACAATATGAGAACACAACTTCGCGCAAAAACGGTGACAAGGTGTTTCGTTTTCGCCTGTCTGAAGATACAAAGAAGTCAGGCATGTGGTGTAACAGCGTTGATCGAAAAAAAGAACGTAAAAAAGAGTCTCTCTGGTCTCTAAAGAGCAGGAAACGTGATATTACTTGGCTAAGAAACAGATGGCACAGAGACAGCCCTCCTTGCTTAACTCGCCGAAACAAGTTCGTTCTAAATGTTCTCTCCCACGTAGAGCTCCAGATGAACGTGGCGAATATCCTTCGGAATTGTGAATGCTTTTACGCGTACAAATAAGTACTTACAAAAGGTACATACTTTTAGCAGCCAGAAACACGTTACATACAGCTGACCGAGAGAAAATTATTAAATCACGACCGCCCCACCCTTAGACTGTCGCACGAAGTTCTTCATCCTTTCCATGCCAAAATGCTTCACTGTCTTGATACCTGTCCAATGGTATCCCTAGGTAACGACAAGGTGTCGTGAGCCACTGAATAATTCCAAAGGAATTGGCCGTGAGGTCCCGATTACCATGCCATAAACCAATGCTTTTCCCTTTGTTCATTAAACTTCCACTCGTGTCACAAAACCTTTGAGTGATATTTAATAACGAAGTGACACTCTCTCTATCAACAGCAAATAAGGCAATATCGTCGGCGTATGCCAAAACACGCACTTCCCATTACTGCAACCTGAAACCATTAATCCAGGTGTGGTGAATTACTTTCTGACACAGTGGCTCCCAAAATAGAGCGAAAAGCAAAGGACTTAAAGGACACTTCTGGCACACGGAGGAAAGTGCTTGTAAGAGCTGTGAGAGTTCTCCATTTACAATTAAATTTGTGGTTGAACTTTTGTATGCCATTCTAATATCTTTACATATGATCGCGCGAAGACCAACGTACTCAGCTAGCATGAAGAGTACATTGTGTAGAACCATGCCGAAAGGCGAAAGAGGTACAACCACCACTGCAGCTCTTTGGTAGAGCATCGGGCCCGTTATTTGAATCTCGCAGGTTCCTACCAGTTGCAAGTCATCTTTTCGTCCCCTTTACTCGTTCCCATTTGCACTTCTATTAAGATGCTATATACTGCCCTTGGTATTATTGCATTTCAGTTCTCTGTAGTATATTGTCTAACAAAGACAACAAGCACTTTAAGTTACACTTCTCTATTTGTTGCTTCTAAGTACACCGTGGTATACAATAAAATACGTTTATTCGAAGTGGATTGGGAGTGTTCAAGTGTTGAACTGAAGTCTGCCACACTAATGAACTGAAGTCGCGCCACACAAAGTCTGCCACACAAATGAACTGAAGTCGCGCCACACTGGACAGCCGCCAAACGCACAGATGGCACTTCGAAACTCATTATTTTGAATCAGGCACTGCTATGCGTTCGCAATAGGCGCAATCGGGAATTCAGTTGCTTAGGCTCTGACAGTGACGAGAGTTCGTTGGTTAATCTGTCATATGCCTGTAACAAGCACCGGTATGCATTTACGAGAGTATTTAGCCGTGCTGTCGATATTTATGCTGGTAATTGCGTTCTAACTGACGTATAAAATTGTGCCAGACGTAAGTCTATCAAAATAAATGTAATCAGTATTTGGCGTTCGCCACCGCTTTTTAATCGCGATTTAATCTGAATTGTTATTAGTTTCCGCACAATTGCCTGCACAGCGTCTGAATTGTCACGTGGTGTTAATTTCTGCTGTTTTGTCATTCACTTAATCTGTTAGACATCTCCGTCCTAATAAATATGGAGCTGGGAAGAACTGTGGTATGTAAGTCGTGTCACCATCTGAATCGTAGAATACTTGATGATGGATACCTTGACCTATGTTTTAGGAGAGAAAAATATTGTAAAAATCATTATCATAAAAAGAATAAAGCTCTACACCTTATGCGCATGAGCCTATCTACATTCAAAGTTCAAAGTATGTCTACTGCTTATGCCATTTTCGGAGACAACGCGCAGATACAAATGACATTCACAATGCAGAACGTCACCCATCACCCGATCATGCTTAACCTTTTGCAAGAATCTAAGGCTTCTGAAAAAAAGTTTTTCGAGACACATGCGTTACCGATGATGGCACAATAAGAAATGGTCAAGACAGAAGGGTGATAAAGGTAATCTTAATATAAATGAATAAAGCAAACACTTTTATATCGACAAAAATTTTACCGCTGTCAGCACAAAAAGATTCATTTAAGTTCACTGTTTAAAAATATGTCCTTTTGCATGAGCTGTCCATGAGTTAGTCATATAGAGTTATTTCATGACCTAGCAAACATTTTTTGTACGCTCTACAGTGAAAATCGATGTCACTAACCACCACGGCAGAGGCTTAGGCAATGCTTGTGTGCTTTCAAATGCGAAGCAATTCGTTGCGAATTCCGGCGACTTCAAGTCTATCTATCTATCTATCTATCTATCTATCTATCTATCTATCTATCTATCTATCTATCTATCTATCTATCTATCTATCTATCTATCTATCTATCTATCTAGCCGCTTACGTTTGAGGGCTCTCGTTGTCACCCCCTTAACTTAGCCTGAACCAAAATTAGCATGGGAGTGTATGACTACTTGACGAATGTGACGGGCTGGTCATGACTTGGTTAACGTCACAACATCTTCACATACGTCGTCAAACACTTACCATCTGGAAAATTCACATACCCATGAGCGGGCACGTGCCACAGGTGATTGACACTTAGTGTCTACCCAAGAACGACGAGAACACATATGGGCAATTTCAACGCGTGGGCGTTAAGCAGTACGTGACATCGGTATCATATACCCAACAAAAACATCGAATAACTGTCAGGGTTCCAGCTGAAATCAAACCAAAGCATTCTGCGCGGCAATGAAGCATTCTACCATAGACCGACGCTAGTTCTCGGAACTAGTGTTCAAATACACGCTAATCTTCGTGAAACGTCAATAGTGCCCACAGTGCTGCGAAACAATTCAATAAACATTACAAATGCACTCTTTTCATACAGCCGTCGCGTCGGGTTAACATCAGTTCTAGTTAGGACTCGTGCGCTGAAGTCTATTTATGTAGCAGTGCTCAGGGCCAGCATCTACGCGAGCATATGCGCTTCATATCAGATTCTGGCGCTGCTAATGCGCAGGTTCCAGTTGGCATTGTTGCGCAAGTACAAACAGCTGGTTATATAAACATTGGCAACTCGTCCACTTATGTCTGTGCGTGGAATATTGTACATATATTTAGCGTCGTTTCATGGAGGGTCGCTCAATAAAAAAAAAACATTAACACAGTCACCTTCTCGATTTGCAGGTACGTGGAATCTGCAATATTTTCAATTCCAAAGCATTTAATTGTATAGTTTAAGCACCTTTAGTATCTATCTATCTATCTATCTATCTATCCATCCGCTTACGTCTCGGGGCTCTCATGATGAACCCCTTTACTTGATTTTATATATGGCGTTTAACGTCCCAAAGCCGACATCTGATAGTGAGAGGCGCCGTAGTGGAGGGCTCCGGAAATTTCGACCACCTGGGGTTTTTTAACGTGCACCCAAATCTGAGCACACGGGCGTACAGCCCCCGTACTTGATATAAACGAAAATTAGCATGAGAGGGTAAAATAGGTTGATGAATTCTACTGACTAAGCATGATATAAAGGATGTCATAATCCCGTCGCGTACGTCATCAAACACTTTGCATAAACAGTGGCACGTACGCGAGACCAGGTGTGCACCAACGGTATGTGGGTATGTGTATAAGGTGTTTGACAGTTCATGTCTCACCAGCAACGCGCAAAACACTTTTGGGTTATCACAATGCTGGATCGCTAAGGAAAAGCGTACATCAGCTGCGTTGACCTGAAGATAGATATGAGTAAAATTCTGTTAAGGCCACTAATGTAGCAGCGTCGAGGGCTACAATCCTCGCGAGCAGCGATGCTTCATATCTGCTTACCACTGCTGGTGTTGCCGATATTCACGTAGCTGTTGACATTGTAACAAAACTGTGAATAACTGGTCATATAAAACGTATGCGGGTTTTTACCATTCGTCTGTGCGTTGATTTTTACGTATACTTCGCACTACTTCGTAACGTTTCGCACAATAGCGAAATTCTGAAGCGAACACCACAGCTCCTGGGATGCGGCAAAATTTTTAGTGGGAGTCGCGTGAATTTTGCGTATCACAAAAATGAAGGAAGATACAGAGTATTAACAAAATCAGTCATAAGAAATTGTATTTGGCAGCACGAAGGGGTCTTCAACAAGCACCCCTGGAGACGACGTAGGTCGGTATCAATGGTAGGTGGTTTTGCAATACCAACTATTTTTGTTACCTTTGGCCATGTGTCATAAACCACCGGAATTTTTAAGTCAGGTAAAATCATGCCAAATGTACCTAGCAAAGTTTCCTTGTGGGTAGTACTGTATTGGGAACCAGCCTAGAAATGTACTTGGTCCTAGTTGTATTTGATAATGTTGAGAATGCAGTAAAAAATTGTCGCAGTTTACCATAAGCAGAACACCAAAACGTTTTGTCCAAAAGCCGACGGCGTGTTTTTATGCAACAGCCATGAGAAAAGTCGCAAACAAAAAAGTGGCAGCATATCCACGGAGTGAATGATGGAGAGTGGGGTGTAGGATCCGTCCGTCCATTCGTTTTTGCTTCCCTCTGTCCATGCGTGCGTCTGTGTGGCCATCCGTGCGTCCATCCACCCGTCCGTGCGTGCGTCTGTTCGGGCGTCCGCACGTCCATCCGTGCGTCCGTCCCTGCATTCTTCCGTGCATCCACTCCTGCAGCACCTCGGTGCTTTAAAGTTCTTGGTAGCAGTGAGGACAGTGGAAGAAGCCACCAAGCTCATGGTGAATGAAGGTTTTGTCCTTCAGAGGAAAAAAGTTCAAGTGGAAGTCGTCAGCCCACCAAGTTTGTTCGTGAGTGTGTACAGGTTGCCTCCTTTGTTACCCAATGACGCGGTTGTCTCTGCTTTGCAGCCTTTCGGCAAAGTACGTAGTATAACATATGTTACTCTGCAATGACGTCAGTTTAAATTTACTGGTACACGAGTGGCGAAAATGCCAAAGCCCGCACCGCACTTCATTTCAATCGATGGACACCGCGTTATGTTGGAGTACTGTGGCATGCGTCGCGTCTGTGCGCGTAGCCACAACGAACGCCGCATGGCCGTGGCTTGTGCAACACATTTTTGTCATAGGTGCAGCGTGTACGGACACGCTGTGCAAAAGTTCACTTAAGACTCCAGGAGGTGTGGAGGTGATCATCCGACCTGAAGAATGTTTAAAGCGAATAATACGCAGACTCAGCTCAGAAGACGCCGTCACCGAGTGTCCAAGACTTCCTAACAATTGAAGAATCCTCTTGAAGCTCCTCAAGCGTGGCCAAGCAATCTAGATGCTACGAAGTACTGTGTCTTCAAAGGAAACGACACGAGTTAAGACACCAGACCACTGTGATGAAGAGAGCCTGCCAGATAATTTCGTAGATGCGCAGTCGAAAGACGCTACTCGCTTTAAGCCGGCCAGTACGCCAGACGGGGCAACTTCAGATGAACAGCCCGCTGCGACGCAACATGAACACCCAAATGGGAGTTCGACGGAAACGTCCAGTAAGTTTTCTTCACTAGTGGACAGCATCAAAACTCGACATAACTGCAGCGCATCAATGGCATCCGAGAAGCACTAAACGCCAGACGACCAGGTACCCATTACAAGAGGCATCGCAGAAAACACTGCTTTGATTTCCTCTGCCATGACAGCGACAGTCGTCAGTGACATCACACCAAACGCTAAGCTTGGAATGTCGACAACCTTGAAGAGCAGCTAAAAAGCCAACCACCAACGCGGAGCAAACTAGTGGACACTGAGGTTTTTACCAAACCCGCGCGATCTGCCGACGCATCAAGTCCTTCGAGTTCACAACGCCGATCCAAGCCAGGCAGTGGAAGCAGCGGCAGTGACTCCGCTAAACAGGGAACATTTAAGAAACCCCGCGTGGGATTACCACCACAGCAAACGTCATCAACTGTGAGCGACGACAATATGTACATTTAGCATTTGGCTCTCCCCTCTCTCTTACCTTTCCTTTTCTTTAAGCAACTACCTCGCCCTTACTTCAACAGTGGCATCACTTTCTTTTATGTCATTCAAGGTTCCTGGTTTCCGAAATCCGGTGAAGCAGCAGGCAGTACTCGACCTCGCGCGGGCGCATCGTGTGGACATGCTCCTCTTGGAGGAGACAAACTTTCTTACTAAGCTTGATGTTGCAGAGTTTCAAGAAAGGTTCATGTAGCGGCCTTCTTCTCACTCACAGATGTGCGTGCACGTGGTACAGGAGTGTTTTTCATAAACGCAATGCTGAGGAGGAGTGCTCACTGTCTCGTTGACACCGAAGGCCGCATCATAACTGTAGATGTGGCATTATCTGCAAACGAGTCAGACTTGTCAACGTGTATGCACCCGTAACGAGGTCAGAAACGAACGGGTTCTATAAATGTGTCAGAAATCTTTAGATCGAGTCGATATCATATGTGCTTGTCGGAGATTTCAACTGCGTGCTCGATACTACACGAGACGTTAGGGGTCCCGGCCAAGGCGCCAACAATTATTACCCAAGAGAACTACAGCAATTAGTTCAAGATCTCAAGCTGTCATATGGGTGGTTGACTGTACATAGAGTCGGGTTCGTCGCAATCCGTGCTTGTGGCAGTCGCCAAAGCCAAATTCATGGAGTTCATGTGCCCGAAGTCTTTTCAGCGAACAGACAATCATGTGAGGTAGTCCAGCTTGCGCCAAGCCAGCAGAAACTCAGCGATCACGCTCCATTACTCTTAATGTTTAACGTTAGCACAACAACGAGAATCCACAAACCATGGAGGATGTAACCAACTATTCTTTTTGATGACGAAAGCATTTCCGCACTTCAAACTGAGCTGGAGACCTCAGTGGCAGAAGTGGGTTGCATAACTTCGACTTCAAGGGACCACTTGAAATCGCCTTGGCGCCTCATAGCGCAACAGGCAGGAAAAGCGCGCGTTAGGGGTCTCGTTAGGGGTCTCTAACGCGCGGATTTACAGAGCTGCCAGTGGCTTAAAACGAACAGTGGAATCAATAGGTCCATGAAGTCTGGAAGATGTTTCATTACAAGAAATAAGCGAAATGGTGACAAGTAGCACACTGAGCAAAGAAGAAGAAACAGCATCCTGCACGAGAAAATGGAAACGATGGCGTTGCGAACGCGTACCTAACCAGGTGCGCGACATGGACTGGTTGAGAAGATGGAGGACTTTGCCTACGCGTGGCCAGTTAGCACATTGGAGAGTCGTTCCAAATGTTCGCTGCCCAAACTGCGGCAAAAGAGAGACGGCCCAACATGCTCTGTATCAGTGCTCGGAGGCGAGGGGCGTCTGGACCATGGTACAACGCCTCTTTAGCTTTCGCACGGCGCGCATGAGAACAGAACGTGGGCTGTTTGCAAGACTGGTTTTTACAGTAAACTCGTATGTCCTGGGGCGACAAGGCTGTTTAGTGGAAAGACGGCACAAGCCACATACAGGCGCCTATCTCGCACTACATAATATTTTGTTCATTGTGTGGAATTACCTAGATCAGCAGCTAGAAACGCACGGCGAAGAGGCCTTCCTTCGACAATGGCACGTACGTTTCTTCGAAGTAAGACAGGGACAGCTGAGGTTTCTATTTGTCCCGTACAAGCCATGCGCCCAATCTAGTACCCGTGCATAAGTGTTATCCTGTAAATTGTGATTAACTTGATTCTTTTTTAATTTATCTTTCACATGTAACATTTGCATACCCAATGATCAGTTAGATTTTAGTGCTCATTTGTAAGACTTATACGCTGTCTTTACTTGTTTTTGAGGTTTCGTTTGTGTGCGTACAAGTTAAGTGTACAATAAAGTTCCCTTTTTCGTCCCTAAAAAACTGTAAGCCGACGAGCTGCGTCGCGGTTGGATGTGAGTCGCGTCTCACAACTTAATTTTGTTCGTTGCCGCACATCGCAGGCCTGAGTGCTTATGGCGGAAATTACGTGCAGACGTCACTATAAATTTACCCCTAATGTTTACATCGGCGTACCTGTGTTTATAAACATGGAATGTGTCTATATGTGACGCTAGCGAAGTGGCCACGCGCATCATGAGCGTTGCATGTTGTCATTTTATGACATGACACACATGTGATGATTTTCATGTTAGAGTCTGTCGCTTCTGTTCGCCAGGCAAATATGTCATACCATACCAGTTTTGCAACATGTCATGTGAACGAAACCACCGCAAGAGCTGCACGACCATGAAATGTAAATCATGACATTCATGACATACATGTCTTAATTTTCATGTTATGACAAGTCACATATACTTGCTAGAGAGGCATGTTATGCCATAACAAGTTTGGTATCAATACCATAATTGAAACGGCCAGGAGAGCTAAAAGTCGTAGGAGGCTAGACAGATAGATACATACGCTCAAAGTCGCCAAACTTCGCTAAGAAATGCTTCGCTTAAATGCTTAAAGTCACTGCTTTGACGCCAAGGCGAAACAATGAGCGTGATAGCAACAAATTGGAAGGTCATGCACAGGATTTAAAGCAGATCGAAACGTGCCCCCCGTTTCTTACGCTCAAATGTAGCACGAAACGTACTCACAGGTACAGGTGCACGCGAATAACCATCTCATTTCTTGCTTCGTTGTGGCTGAAAAGCGTGCGCTTTTTGCAAATGGAGACTGTAATGATTGTGGTGACCTTTGTGTGCCCGGTGACTACAACCTAATTGTTTCGTGTAATGGCCGAGGCCAGCCAAGACACACGTTACTTCCCCACCCCCCCGAGGGATAAGGGCGCGCCTCTTCTCTATGCGGGGCAAAGTACGCGTGGGAGATGTGGCAATTCGCACTCATTGCACCATCTCGCTGGTAATGCTGAAAACACAATAATCCCCCCCCCCCCCCGAGTCACGTCAGCATTGGTAAGTGGTGGATTGAATAGCTTGCCATTCGACCGATTGAGGGCGTGTCCCTAGGTGGCTCAGATACAGGCACAGGTAGTGATATGCACGATACTCCTCAGGTACGGGTAGTGATATGCACGATACTAGAGGAACCGGTGCGTGATAACAACCTGCAAAGAGCAGTTGTCAACGCAAACCAAGAGATAGGGCAGATGAGTCGAGAGAAAGGCTTTGAGGTGGTGGAAATAAACAGAGAGGTGCATAGGTGGGGTGAACTTCAACGAGACTGAATTCACTTCGATGGGCAGCTAGGTCATGAGGTGGCTTGGTGACTTGCAGGACGCGCAGTAGCTTTTTTTGGGGGCAAGCAGGCCCTTCGGGGTGCAGGATAGCTAGTTACGAGTAAAACAACCACGGATACACGTTTAGAGGTGGTATGAACAGATACGTTTCCAAAGTTGCACCAGTATCTCAGACTGACAGGTGGTATGAACAGATACGTTTCCAAAGTGGCACCAGTATCTAAGATAGGTAGAGTCCGGGGCAGAAATAGACGTAGCCACAAGCTCCGAGTCAATTCAGACATGGTGTATAATAATAGTCAGGCTCGTAGGAACAGGTTGAAGTGGGAAGAGATAGAAAAACAGCTAAGAGAGGAGAGGCCGATGGTATAGGGGTTACACCTCAGGGACATGGAACAACCTCCTAACAATGCGGACTACACGTGTAAATATTGTAATAAAACAGAAGGCAGCAAAAAGGGGGGTGGTATTGGGGCATTCATTCATTAAAGTACTGACTAGAAAGGGCTCAAGCAGGAGTGCAAGAAACATTTATGGCTAAAGGGGAAAGTGGCAGGGCAAGTGGCACTCCTTGGTTTTGCGTACTTGTGGACGGGAGCAAAGGCCAGAGAGGAAAACCTGGCAATGGTAGAGTGCATATCAAATAACATTCAGGAGTTAGCAGGAGAATGCGAGATAATTATACTAGGAGATATGAATGCGCACCTATTAGATATAGATGGTTATACCGACTCGACAGGCAACAATATCAAGGATATGTGTGAAAGGCTTGATTTGATCATTTTACACAGTACCGAGAAGTGTGAAGGAGGAGGAGGAATAAATGAGGAAGGACAGGGAGGTTAAAGTGCAAATAACATGAGAGGTAGGAAGGCTGTAGTCGACGATAGAATACGCACTGAAGTCACATAGGTTGTATGATAAGCTCAGGGGAACGCACATAAATGAAGGTGCTCCAGAAGTCTGGGAAGTGATCACAAACGCATCAAGCTAAGTTTTGGAAGAGCAGTGACAGTGGGAAAGAGACAACTTTAGCAAATAAAGAAAATTTTTTTTTCAGAATGGCAAATTGAAATAGCCACTGAACAACTTCAGAAAGTAATCACTGAGGATAATAAAACGATTTGGACATACACGAATTTAATTGGACTGTTTGAGCTAAAGCTTGCTAAGGCACGTGACAAGTCACGCCGGAAAACAAGACACAAACACAAAAGTTGGTGGTATGATGTTATTAAGAGAGCCAGAACGAAACGTCAGGAAGCCTCAGAGAATACAGACAGGCTAAGCAGCTTGGTGAACCGAACAGATGCAGTTGAAAAAAAAATGGAAAATCTTTCCAAGCTGTAGAAGGGATGCATCTCATCTGATCAATGAAAAGATTAGAAAAAACGGACCTAAGTGGCTGGCAGAAGTACATAAAAAGAAAGGCAGCTTCGAAATCTGGGAACTTCTAAACTCCCTAACAAAAGAGACGAGCCTAGAGCAGAGGTTTATAACAACAGCTCAAGGTTCTAGGCTAGAAGAGGACGAAGCTATTGAATATATAAGAACAAGGGTGACAGAAAAATTTCAACAAAGTGCATTATGCACCACAATAGACAAGGATGATTCAAGTGGCGCAGTGGCTCCATTTTTACATCAAGATTGGGAAAGGGCTGAGAAAAAGGTTCCTAGTAGTACATCAACAGGCCCAGATGGCATTCCAATTATGCTGATAAAGACATCACGCCTGAAGTCTAAGCAGGCTTTGAGAGATGCAGTGAGCAAAATAATAATCGATGGAGAAGTTCCCGATGGATGGAAACTTAGCAGGATGAGCATGATCTATAAAGAAAAGGGAGACAAAGCTGACATAAACATCTACCGTCCCATAACAGTGACATCAGAGGTCTGCAGGCTGGCGATGCAGATAATAAAGGAAAGACTGCAGGCAGGGATAGAGGATAAGGGGTTGCTGGCGGAACTGCGCAATGGCTTTCGGAAAGACAGGAGGTTGGAAGACAATCTGTTCTCATTGACGCAGTGCATAGAAAGGGCAGAGAAAAACACAGACCCCTGTGGCTACAATTCTTAGATATCAAGGGAGAGTATGACAGCGTGGTTCAAGATGACTTCTGGGGAATACTGGACACTCTAGATGTGGAAGATGGAGTCACAAGTTTTTTAAAGAATATCTATAAAGGTAACAAGGCAGCTATAAAGTGGGAAAGCAGGTATCCCATTCTGCGAAGGTAAAACGGGGGCTTAGGCAGGGGTGTCCTCTGTCAACCTTGTTATTCATGATGTACCTTCAAGGATTAGAGGCCAAATCAGAGGGAAGTAGTCTGGGCTTCCACCTCTCTTTCGTCAAACAAAGAAAACTCATTGAACAGTCACTACCAGCATTGATGTACGCAGATGATATAGGGCTAATGGCCGACAACAAGGAAGCTTTGCAGATATTGGTGGACATCTGCGCTAATAAGAGAGATAGGTTAGATTTCAGATTCAGTAAGGAAAAATCAGCAGTCATGATTTTTTATGACAATGAAGGTAGTGAGATTAGAATACAGGAAGTCACGCTAGAGATTAGAGATAAATACAAATATCTGGACGTATGGGTAAGCAATGCGGCCGAGTACCTAAGGGAACACGAAATATATGTTTTGACTAAGCTAACAGGAATGCAGCGGTAATGAAAAACAGGGCACTGTGGAATTACAAAAGGTATGATGACGTGAGAGCAATATGAAAAGGGGTCTTCGTTTCTGGTCTGACGTTCGGCAATGCGGTCTTGTGCATGAGATCAGAAGTTCAAGCAAGATTAGAAATTAGGCAACGTGGAATAAGTAGGCTTGCTTTAGGAGCTCACGGGAATACACCGTACAATGTGATATGGAATGGACATCAATTGAGGGCAGAGAAGCTAGCAGCAAAATAAAATTTGAGAAGCGATTGAGAGAAATGGTGGATGAGCGTTGGGCTAGGAATGTATTCAGCAACTTGTACATGAAGAATGTCAATACAAAATGGAGGAAGTGAACCAGAAAATTGACTTGTAAACACTTGGAAAACAGCAGGGGGCCAAACTAAAAAGTATTGTCGGTTAAGAAGAAAGTGAAGGAAGCTTAGACTCATATGTGGAGAATTGGCATGATTAAGAAGTCCGCACTAGAGATCTATCAAACTTTTAGGCAGGAAATTGTGAAGGAAAGGATCTATGATAATATTTGTGGTAGTTATCTAAAGTTTGAGGCTAGGATGGGAGTATTGCGTATAAAGACATAATGGGACAAATATGAAGGGGGAGACACGGTAAGCAATGTGTGTGGAGGGGAAGAAGAAACTGCCGTACACTTGATATTGTTTTGTAAAGGGCTTCATCCTATGAATAAGGGTGACGGCGCAGAGTTTTTCAAAGCACGGGGGTTTAGGGACAGGGAGAGCAAAATAGATTTTACGCGGGTAGAATTAACTAGTAGGAGGTTAACTGATTGGTAGCTAAAGTCAAGGCACGAGTGAAAATTAAACCCTTCACTTCAAATAACCTCACTATTTAAGGCAAAAAAATAAATCTAGCTTTTGGTTCATCATGTATTAAGGATTGGTGGCGCTAGCCACCGCCCGATCTAAAGGGTACAGCCATATTCTTCCATCCATCGACTCATCCATCCAGATGTTAACGCCTCACATTCACGACGCAGAGGTGTTACGTGCGATTCCACGCACCAGAGTCTTTTTTAAATATGAAGCATTTTTCAGAGAACTTCGCCGACTATGAGTGTCTGTCTATCTATCTATCTATCTATCTATCTATCTATCTATCTATCTATCTATCTATCTATCTATCTATCTATCTATCTATCTATCTATCTATCTATCTATTTATCTATCTATCTATCTATCTATCTATCTATCTATCTATCTATCTATCTATCTATCTATCTATCTATCTATCTATCTATCTATCTATCTATCTATCTAGCCGCCTACGACGTTTAGTTTTCCTGGCCGTTTCGGTAATGATATCGATACCAAACTTGGTATTACATAACGTATCTGTAGTACCAACATATTTGACTTGTCATAACATGAAAATCAAGACATGGATGTTATGGATGTCATGATTTACATTTCATTGTCCCGCCACTCTTGCGGTGGTTTCGTTCAAAGGACATGTTGCAAAACTGGTATGGTATGACATCACTGCATGGCGATCACAAGTGAGAGAACCTAACATAAAAATCATAAAATGCGAGTCATGTATCCACTTGACTACATGTTAAGCTGATGATGCACTCGCAGGTGTTTCAGTGGCGTCCCATATACCAATTTTGGTAATACGGTACGTGAATGGATGACGAAGGTATAAGTGTGGTGCGAACACGATAGTCATGGAATGCGTGTCATGTAACAACATCACTACAAGCCATGCTCAAGATGCGCAGGCGGCCATTTGGTTAGCTTCACTTATACCAAATTTGGTATTGCGGGACGTGAATGGATGAGGAAGGTAGGATACTGGTGCAAACATGATAAACATGAGAATCGTTTCAAGTCACAACATGACTACATGCTACGCTCATGATGAGCTCGCGGCCGTTTCGATACCTTCACATGTACCAAACTTGGTATTACGTGACGCAAATGAACGACATAGGTAAATGATACATACATGATAATCACGACATGAGTGTCATGTAATAACATGACTACATGCCATACTCATTTTGACCTCGCGGTCGTTTCGCTAGCTTTGACGCAAAGACTTTATGGTGACGCTGCCGCAATTTTTTAGAGGACGCGAAAAAAACGATGGGAATCAAAAATCTTCGCACCAAATGGCCATGAACGGGTGTCTGACGTTCCTTAATCTGAGTGTGTGTAACGCAGTTTTTGCTCGGCGAAAAACGCTCTTTTTGAGCAACAGGGCAATACATGAACGCATCTGCTGCCAAGGCGAAGTACTGCACTGGTAGGTTTATCCTCGTAAAAAGCGTCTTCGCAAAGCTTAAACAAACACTCGCTTCGTTTACACCGACTGGAACGGTGTTAAAGTACGCGATCTTCAGCACGAACCTTAGACAGCCAAAATGCCGAAGACGCATGCAATGCAATTTAGAAAAACGATTATTTTCTTTTAAATACAGTTTGTAATCGCACTTTTTGCTCCAAGCAGCTGCTGCTGCTGAAGATTGGGATGTCACCGGTGTCACTTTAAAGTCTCGCTTTTACTGGCTGTATAGCTCGCACAGAATATCTCGGTGTTTGCATGTGCGGAAAACAAAACATTTCCCGATGCATCACTGTGTTACTTTCTCCCAGCTCGATGAACAGAGATCATCAATCCAACATGCACTCATGCCTGCTCCCGAGCCTCGACGTGAACTTGAGCAACCGAGCGAGGCCATCGTATTTTACTGAGGCAGCAGAATGCTGAAACCACGCCGGAAAACCAGAAATCTAAAAACAGCAAAAAAAAACGAAAACCCTGCACGGGACAAGCATCCTAATAATAATGCCAACGATCTTGAATACAATATATACACCTTTTTATATTTCTCATTATGCAACGCAGTATGCCAAATTTAGCACTCGTAGACTATATGCAGAACCGCAGTATTAAAGAGTGTGCTTAGGTTTCGTATGAAGTCTTGGCTATGGTGTCCATGGGAAATCTTTGTCGAGTATACATACAATACCGCCATTAGATATATTGATGCTCGCTCCAATAGAGCAAGGGTGTACTGAACACAAGATATCTTGGCGTACAATCCCACTTTTATCTTGCTATCTCTCTGCAAAAAGATATATAACTCAAGTGCTTTCTCAGCTGATCATCTCTCGCATCACATATTACATAGAATCTGAACTGTATTTTTGGTATATTCACTGCAAAATATATTTTGCAACGTGTAACCGAAATAAGCTCTCGTCACTGTTAAAGACGATAGCCTTTCTTTGGGACCTTTGACGCAAAAATTTTGGCCTGTCAGTCTATCTGTACGTTTGTCTGTTTGTTCACTCCTAACAGCATCGGGTTTCTGAAACACCTTTGTTGCTCGACGTTCAGCGTTCACACTTGTGCAATTGTCGATTAAAAAGCAATTATTGCGCGTGTCTGTGGCACTATAGCAACACGTATATATTCTGCATGGGTGCCTTTCGCTAGAAAAGTCATACATAAGTAGTTTTAAGGACCATAGCGCTTATCATGCTGCACTGACCATCCAACGCTTTCACGGAAAGGTGTTTCCAACGCTTTGCTAAGACGAGACGGTGGTGGCACCTAGCCGTCGCGTTGCGTTCTACACCTTATCACCTCTGAGGCGGGCGCGCTCACCCATCCCAGAGTCACGCGCTTTTTTTTTGAAAGAAACTGCCACATGGCGCTCATGTCTCACGTGTGACGTGACTAGATGCGCTCGTTCGCCTCCGCTGCACGCTCAAGGCACTCTAACGCAGTGCCTCCAGAATACCATTCACCAATTTTCTTGAACAGAACATCAAATAAATGTTTTGTACAGTCCCTCCACAAGCAAGAATATCGTCTTCTGACGACTTTTTCAGATTAAATGCAGATACGGGGCCAATTTTTTGTAGCAATTTCCACCATGCTTCCTGCACTCATGACATCAATCATTACTACACTTTCCGGTGCTAAAAAAGCTTCTCAATATATACTACGTTCACGATCACTTCTGCAGAAATTTGCAACGCTACGCGCCGCGAAAAGGGGTCATATTTCAAAATGAACGCTGGTCTACCTTCGTTTCTCTGGCGCGCGCCCAGAAATTGAGTGCATGATGCACACTCACGAATTGCCCTACCTACACTGCACAGCTGTGACGTTCATCCTCTACGCAGAAGACTGTGCGCTGACGTTGCGAAAAGTAGCACCTGACTTGGCAATAAATTATTTACCATGACATATGCAGTAATGCAATTTGTCTCTTGAATAGTTAAAGTACACTTCAGATGAATAAAAAGACGCATTAAGAGAATGTGCGCGTCCTTTGCATTTACCCCCGTGTATGGCCACGAGATGCGGGGCTGAGGTGCCTGCGTTTCACATGCACTCGTGTTGCCGCGGTCAGAGCATCGCGCAGACGCCTATCCTAAAAAAGAAAACAATGGTCCGCGCGTCCAAGCACTCATTATGGTCATCAATTCTACCACGTCTAAGCCCGCGTTTCCAAGCCACCGTGCAGAAACTGGCACTCGACTAATAAACAACAGCACCCACGGGCTCGGGGGTTGGACCTGTTCGGGCCATGGTGTAACTGATTCTTACACCATGGTTCGGGGACGTCATGCTCACGTAACCTCTTGGTCGAATGCCGGAGAGGGTAGCGAAGAAATTTGGGTTGCGATATCTACACGGACAGCGGCATGGCTATTGAGCACGCCTCCTCTCATCCTTGTTTCACTCCGCTTGGAAACAGAACAGTTTTCTCAGCTCGTAATGAAGAAATTCAAATTATTTTTGAGGCACTGTGCCCTTCATCCAACACACATCTTCCATGGTCTAACTAAAATTTGTATGTGGCTTGGTGAGTGGCCCTTTAAAATAACGCACAGTACGAAAGTGAATGATTCGTGAGCTTTTGCTAGCACTCATGAATCTGGAAAGAGTGGTCACTGATGAGTAAAAGAAGACGTTTTCTGCCAAGGCATAGATTACCGAGGGCGAATGACTATCATTGCTGCTAGCAGAGCACAGGGCGCTTTGCTTCTCTTATCAGTTACTTAATTATTTTGGTACGAGATAGCCAAATAAATATTCTCTCATCACGAAAACGCCTCTTTCTGCATACTTACAACGACTTCACACTAGCTTAGAGGGGTTTCTGCGGCGCACAGGTTCTGTCATTCAAAAACAATTGAGCGCAAATTGATGATTACATGAATGAAGGGCGCTTCATGTCAGGAGAAGAGTTATGTGAAAATATTTGCAACTTTATGTGTCCTTTGTGTATACAATTCATCAAAAATATTGTTAACAGCGTCGTTGCTACTAGACACCGGAGACTCTGTGTTACCTAACCGCTCTTTGATGAACAAGGTAAAAGTGCACACGTATATTTACGTCATTGTTGGAAGGTTCATAAATGAAGCTATTGAGCATATACGTCAACAAGATAGCTTCTACAAAAGGATAATAGCGACGTTTCTCAATCCCGAAAACCACAAGGAGAAACCGCGGTGAGCAAAGAGTAAAAATATCAATTCAGTTATTCAGCTAGAACAAACTTTAATAAACTCTTTGGAAACCAAAAGAACGTATTTTGATCAAGGAGTGCAAAGCTCCAGAGATGGTTGTTTACAACTGGACAGTGTAAACGTGAACGGATATACCACACAAAAAAGCACACAAGGTTTTCCTGACGTTCAGGCTACCTAAGGCTCCAGTATGAAACGTCCAAATGTCGGATAAGTTCTAAACGCGAAGCATTTTCTCACGAACTTGCGTAACACGAACTTGCGGCACGAACTTGCATGACTTGCGTGGGGGCCACGGCACTGCCGCTGCGGATCGACGCTCACCCATCATGTATCTGCAGGTGCTGCTTTTTGCCGTCGTGGGCCAGCTGTCGTCTGCCTCATCGGATGGCCTACCGACTACGGTCACCGAAAATTCTGGCGTGTGCTCGGGTACACTTTTGAGCAGCTTTTCCGCGCACCACAGCCCGTTTTTTCGGGTTTCGGATGGTTTTCCGCCAAATCTGGACTTTACGGTGTTCGCCGTGCGGCAACATGGTGCAACATCGGCTGACCCACCCCTTCAAAAGCGCGCCGGCTGCATCGACACTTCGGGCCACGGCACTGCCGCTGCGGATCGACGCTCACTCATCATGTATCTGCAGGTTAGTTATTACAACTGTTTTTCCTACCGGAACGATAATATTTGTCTTTTGGTGGTGTCGTGGCCTTCTGGGTTTTTGAAGTTTTCTCGGAGTGCAGCGCTGTTCCTCAGCCGCCTTTTGTTACTTCACGGTGACGTGGAGGAAAACCCTGGACCAATGAATAAGCCCCAGGAAGAAAAACTGAATTCGTGTTCGATGCTATTAGGCGCCTAGAAAACAACAACGCTACCTTGCTGGAATCCGTAAATAAGGTTTTCTTAATACATGCTGCTATTTAAAACGATGTCGAACAGCTCAAAACTCGAGTGCAGGCTATCGAATCTAAAATGCAAAACAACGATAAAAGCGTAATTCTACCAACCCACGATCATTTTTCTACATTACAAGACAAAATCGACGACCTGAAAAATAGATCTCGGCGTTCCAATGTTCTTTTCTTTGGCGTGGATGATAAAGAACCATCTGAAACGTGGGATGCAATTGAAGGTCTCGTTAGGGACTTTTGCGCGTCAAAGTTAGGCATAACAGTAGATTCTGTTGCCCGAGCTCATAGATTAGGTCGTTTTGTACGGGCCAAAAAGAGACCCATTATAGCCAAGTTTTTCAACGATAGGGAAATCGAAGCAATTTTGAACAAAGGACCTAAACTAAAAAAACACGCCCTTCAGCATCTCGCGCGATTACTCGGTGCCCGTTCGCGACAAGCGTCGAAAGCTTGCCCAGTTCAAGAAATCTGTAGCCAAGGAGGGGGACCGTTGCCGCCTGGTATTCACTAAGCTGTTCGTGAATGACGACATCTACGTGTGGGACACTGTAAATGAATGCGCTGTCCGATTAAATCCTCGTGAGAACGCACAGCGGCGGAAACCCCCGTAAACGACACGTGCAAATGACGTAGCTCTCCCCCGAGAATTGAGTGTTCTTCGCCTCTCATACCCCGCCCGATAGTCAAAAATTTTCCATTCTTGTTTACAAATATCCGTAGTGTTCTTTCTAAAACTGTCCCTCTTTTTTCACTGATAGACTCCTCAGCATCAGTAGTAATATTAACCGAAACATGGCTTAATGACACTGTTAGTGATAACAATATCTTTGTGCATCTGAATTTAACTTGTTTCGTTACGATCGAAAGCACCGAAGAGGCGGTGGTGTCCTCCTTGCCGTCAAGAATGATCTTGTTGTTACCCCCATCTCAGTATGTTCTTTTCTGGAATGTGCCTTTGTTTCCTGGAAGTGTGCTGGTAGCCATGTTATAATTGCTGTTTTTTACCGTCCCCCCGATATGGGCTGCACGTTTTCGGATGAATTTTCTCGTGTTCTGGGCGATATTCACACCCGTTTTCCGAACGCTGTACTTATCATTTTCGGTGATTTCAATTTTCCTGCCATTATTTGGAGCGCCCTTACTGTTCCACCAAGTGATGTTGAAGCGCACAAATTTTTGCAGAGTTGCCTGGACTTTTCTTTAACTCAACGCATCAATTTTCCTACACGCTGCTCAGCGACAAGTTCAAATACCCTTGACCTAATTTTAACAAATGAACCCGATGTTTGCTCGAACATTAATATTTTTCATGGTCTTTCCGACCATGCGATTATTACCGGAAACTTGATTCGCCCACTTGTCGAAAGAATAGCAACTAACAAATTGATTAGGTGCTATACCAGAGGTAACTTTGATAGCATAAATAATGAATTGTCTGCCTTTTACGAAGAATTTATACATAGTCACCTCCAGCGCACCATTCAAGAAAACTGGTTGCTGTTAATAAATAAACTTACTGGCCTCATCAATAAATTCATACCTGTCATCACCGTGAAAACCCGAAGCACGGTTCCTTGGTTTACTCAGCAGCTCCAACGGTTCAACAACAAAAAAAAACGTTTATATAAACAGGCCGTCCAAAAGGATACCTTTAACTCTTGGACGAAATACAAAAAATGCGATAAAGAATATCAGTCGCTTTTGAAATCTACTCGCCGCCATTTCTTTAACCGTGATTTATCATCTATACTTGCAAATAATCCACGCAGAATCTGGCGTGTTGTTAACCCCCAATGTTATCCTGATATAGTCCTAAGCAATAACGATGGCGTTTCAGTTCCCACATCCCAATGCGCAGATGTCTTAAACCAGGCGTTTTCCTCAGTTTGTACCATAGAAGACGTTTCATCCGCTCCCATATTGCATAGTTTCAGCAGCACAGTCATGCCGGAGATTGTTATCAGTGAGGCCGGTGTTCTGTCCCTTTTACAGAAACTAACAATTTCTTCCACCTTGGATAATATAGGCTTAAATAATAAAATCCTGAAATCTATATCATTCAGTATCACCCCCTTTTTATGCGCTTTGTTTTCACAGTCTTTGTCTAACGGAACTCTACCCCAAGATTGGCTATCAGCTAAAGTCGTCCCCCTCTTCAAATCAGGTGAACGTTCCTCGCCGCTAAATTACAGGCCCATTTCGTTAACTAGTACCATTTGCAAACTCATGGAGCATATCATACACACTCAAGTAATAAACTATCTCGAACGTCACAATATCATTTTCAATTTTCAGCACGGTTTTCGCAAGGGATTTTCATGCGACACCCAACTTGCTGGTTTTGTTCACGACCTTCATAAATCCATGGATGCTGGTTGCCAGGTCGACGCCGTTTTCTTAGATTTTGCTAAAGCTTTTGACCGCGTTCCTCACCACAGATTACTACTAAAGCTAGGGCAACTTAACATTCTCCCTATAGTTCTTGCATGGATAAAAGCTTCTCTTTCCTACAGGTCTCAATTCACCTTTGCTATGAGTTTTTATTCTTCCTCTTTACCGTTAACATTTGGTGTACCCCAAGACAGTGTTCTTGGTCCTCTAGTCTTCCTCGTTTACATTATTGATCTATTGAATTCTTTATCTTCACACGTTCGACTTTTCGCGGACGACTGCGTGATATACCGTAACATTTCTTCTGATTCTGACCGCTTAGCTTTGCAAGCTGACCTTAACAAAATAATCATTGGTGTTCAACTTGGCTTATGTCGTTAAATGTTTCTAAAACAAAAAGCATGTCCTTTACTAACGCTGCTACACGTTTTCCTAGTCAATACTCGTTGAATAATATGACACTTGAGTTAACATCTACCTACAAGTACCTCGGTCTCCACTTTCAATCGAATCTACCTTGGCACCATCATATAGAAGTCACTCTTGCAGCTGCTAAACGGTGTCTCGGGTTACTGAAACAAAATCTTAAACAGGCTCCATCGCAGGTTAAAAAAACTTGCTTTTGCCAGTTTAATTCGCCCTAAAATAGAATATGCCAGTGCCTTTTGGGATCCTCATCAAGCCTACATCGTATCAGATATTGAATCTTTGCAAAACGAGCTGCTCGTTTCGTTTACTTAGATTCTTCTACCTATTCCAGCGTAACTAACTTAAAAAACCGTGCTGAGCTAGAGTATTTGGCCATTCGTCGGAAATATGCACGCCTATCACTTTTCCACAAACTTCACAATCACCCATCATTACATGACAGTTTCTTTGAACCCGCCTGTTCCATCTTTCCCCGCCGTGATCATCCTAACAAAGTCAAACGCCCGCTATCTCGCACACTTCGTTTCGCTCAGTCATTCATCCCTCGCACTATTATTGAGTGGAACAGTTTGCCTGCACATATTGCCACCGAGAAAGACTCGGTAAAGTTTTCAGAGCTCATGCGCACTACGGTGACTAACTCAATATTTTTTGCTTTTGTTGTTTTGATTTCTTTCGTTTTTCAACTATTGTATAACGCCATGCAATTGCTGCTCGTATTCATAATTTGCGCTTTATTGCGGTTGTCAGGTTGCACTGTATCTTGCTGTACCGCTTTTTTTCTGTTTTGTTGTTTCTGTTTTGTTGTTCCTTTCTTCAAACCATGTTGTATCGGTCCCCCTCCTCTATGCAATACCCTCTTCTAGAGGGCCTTTAGGGGTAACCTGAATAAAATAAAATAAATATAATAAAATAAAATAAGTCATTGAGTTATCTATCTATCCATTTATCTATCTATCTATCTATCTATCTTTCTGTCTATCTATCTATCTATTGATCTATCTATCTATCTAGCTATCTATCTATCTAGCTAGCCGCCTACGACATTTAGCGCATCTGGCCATTTCGATAATGGTAACAATACCATAATTAGTATGGCGTAACATGGCTGTAATACAAATATAAGTGACTAGTCCTACCATAAAAGCATCACATGTATAATATGATCATAATTATTTATATTTTATAGTCTTGCCGCTTTTGCGGAGGTTAACGTTAGTTCACATAAAATATTGCACAACTGGCAGTGTATGTGATGACTGCAAGGCGAACATAAGTGATGAGCTCTAACATAGAAATCGTTATGAAGCAAGCGCAATTTCCGGAGCCCTTCACTACGGCGTCTCTCATAATCATATAGTGCTTTTGGGACGTTAAACTCCACATATCAATCAATCATTATGAAACAAGCGCAAAAATACACACACTCAGAGAGGACACAGACAAGCGCTTACTAGCAACTGAAAATTTTATTTCGAAGCGAACACTCATAAATACATCACACGCATGTACGTCATTCCCGACTTCCCCTGTCATCATCAACAATGTGATATAACAAAGTATGCACGCGCCCACAGCCGGACACAAACACGTGTCAAGAACTAAGAAAAGAAAACGTGAAATGAAAAACAAAAAACAAAAACAAAGAAACAAAAACAGAAAACAAACAAACCTAACACAGAGAAAAATACTGGGTTATTTGATGTCCAAAAAAGCAAATTCCGCATCTGTTGGTAGAACTGACGCTTGGCTGACGCAACTGTTCCTTCCTTTCCTTATTCTGTACGCTTCCATTATTTCTCTCATCGTCTGCTCGTTGTGCCTGTCAATTATTCGTGTGTCGGAAAATTTCGGTTGGCAGGTGCACTCCTTGCAGTGCATCGCTGAGTGTGAGTAGGGGCCCTCATTAATGAACTTTCATGTTCACGAAGGCGCACAATTATGCGCCGACCCGTCTGACCAACATATTTCTTTTCACATATGAAAGTAGTTCCGTTTACAACATCTTTTTTGCACTCAACGTACCTTCTGCCACGCTTTGTGCTACATCTGTTCGATTCTCCAGTTCCTTTCTTGTTGACTAGCCTTTCTACTGCTGGACAAATCTTTGATAATCTGTTTTCAGCTGAAAAAACAACCCGCACGCCATAGCCTAATGCAACGTTTTTCAAAATATGTGAAATATTGTGAAGATACGGGATTACCACTGTCCGCTCTCTTTCACCCTCAACTTGTCTCCTCTCTTTGCGTGTGCCAATAATTGCGTTTTTTACTTCACGACTATTCTTTTCACAGGCCAAAAGGATACAGTCATCTTGGTAACCAGCTCCCCTAGAGCGCTTGATCTGCGCGGAAACACTCTCATTCATTGTGTGTACGCAAAATTTCATGAGGGCAGTCTTGATGCGAGAAATTGCAACACCGTTCTTAACTATCTTCGAATGTGCCGAATGATAGCTCAGCAATGGTTTTTCCGATCTAGAGTGATACATCCAACACGTGTGAAAAGGATACAAATTATTTTTTAGGTACAAAAGCTGACATTGGGTCTAGTCTAGTGTCGCCCGATCTTATGCAATGTTTTTTAAGCAAACTTGACACGGCAGCAGGTAAGGAGCTAGATGGTATGGATCTCAAGCTGTTCAGATTTGTAGATGGCTGCCTTGTTTTGGTAAAACACGATTCGGTATGAGCAGTTAGTGACTGTTTGAAAAGCTTTTAGGAAAAACGGGTGTGGTTTACAGTTTACCCTTGAGGTACTAAAGGAACGATGCATTCAGTTTCTGGACCTAAAAATAATTTATCTCCTTTTCACACGTGTTGGATGTATCAACTTTGATCGGGAAAACCATTGCTGAGCTATCATTTGGCCCATTCGAAGATAGGAAAGAATGGGATTGCAATTTCTTGCATCAAAGCTCCCCTCATGAAATCGTGCGTACACTCAATTAATGAAAGTGTTTCCGCGCAGATCAAGCACTTGAGGGGAGCTGGTTACCAAGATATTTGTATCCTTTTGGTATGTGAAAAGAATCGTCGGGAAGTAAAACATGCAATCATTGGCACACGCGAAGAGGGGAGACAAGTTGAGGGTGAAAGAGAGCGGACAGTGGTCATCCCGAATCTGCACAATATTTCACATAGGTTGAAAAAAGTCGCATTAAGGTATGGTGTGCGGGTTGTCTTTTTCAGCTGAAAACAAATTGTAAAAGATTTGTCCAGCAGTAGAGAGGCTAGTCAACAAGAAAGAAACTGGAGAATCGAGCAGATGTAGCATTAAGCACGGCAGGAAGTACATTGAGTGCAAAAAAGATGTTGTATACGGAACTCCTTTCACATGTGGAAAGGAATATGTTGGTCAGACGGGTCGGTGCATAAATGTGCTCCTTCGTTAACATGAGAGTTCACGAAAGGGGGCCCCTTACTCACACTTAGCAATGCACTGCAAGGAGTGCACCTGCCAACCGAAATTTTCCGACACGAGAATAATTGACAGGCACAACAAGCGAACGACGAGATAAATAATGGAAGCCTATAGAATAAAAAAAGAGAGGACAGTTGCGTCAGCCAAGAGTCAGTTGTACTAACAGATGCGGAATTTGCTTTTTTGGACGTCACAAACCCAGTGTTTTTCTCTGTGATACGTTTATTTGCTTTTTGTTTCTTTGTTTTTGTCTTTTGTTTTTTATTTACGTTTTCTTTTTTCAGTTCTTGACACTTGTTTGTTTCCGGTTGTGGGTGCGTGCATATTTTGTTATATCACGTTGTTGTTGAAGACAGTGGAAGTAGGGAATGACCTACAGTGTGATGTATTTATTAGTGTTCGCTTCGAAATAAAATTTTTAGTTGCTAGTAAGCGCTTGTCTGTGTCCTCTCTGAGCGTGTTTCTTTTTGCGCTTATTTCATCATGAACCTTTACTAACGCGCCCAACTGGCAGTCATCCTAAATGGAAATCAGGACATGTATGTCATGTACGTCATAATTACAGGCCATACGCTCATATTGCACTGGAAGAGGCGCTGCAAGTGCGCGATGATGTAGGACGTGCTGCGCTTCGGCTCCCATGATTTTCTGCTGGAACCACGGGCAACTTCACAGTACCCCGTCAAGACTAGCATCAATCGTTTCGGCGACTCACAGCGACACGTGGATACCAGTGTCACCAGGTGGGCCGGTTTTTAACAACTTTACGGCCGATCATCACCAGACCACGTTAGCGACGTCGACGCCCGGCGGCGTGGGACTGGCTTCCCGAGGCAACATGGACGCTACTCTCATGCAGCGTGGATACGACGCACATGCTATGACGTAGGAGACGATTACGACTTCCGAAACGCCAAACTCTGCTTCTTAACCGAGGCTTCGGAGCCAAGCTCTCAATGACACGGTTGAACGCCGCTCGCAAGCCAACGCCAAGAAGGCGGCGTCCGCCACTGCCCCGCCATCCGGCACGCTTGTTGACTAGACGCAGCCTCCCGCTTCGCGCGCTATGGGACGCAAGGGCAAGGTTCTCACTAAATGGAAGCCTTGCCCGTTTCCGAAACCGAGTCCGGACGACTATGTAGTAGTCGTAAAGCCACGAGAGTGCATCTCATTGCATGATGCTTTCTCAGAGAACTGGTACGGGACCGCGTTTAAGGCATACCTCGGGCCTGAGTGAGCTGAGACGCTGACAGTTATTCCATCAAGAGAGCAAAATTTGATCGTGATTCACACCCCCGACCCTGACACGGCGGACAAAATCATCGGGGACTTCGCGATAAACATCGAGCACAGGCAGGTTCTGCTCAACGGGTACCTGCGACAAGATGGTAGCAATGTCTGCCACGGAGTCATCGTAGTCCGCAACACAGATACGACGGAGAGGCTCCGAGAGAGCGTACGCTAGAGGTCAGGCACCATCGTCGAGGTGCGTAAATTTGGCACATCGAACAAGGTGCGTGTAAGCTTCGCCGGCAAGGAGAAGCCACGCTTTGTTCACTACGACACAATGCTGATCCCCGTCAAACCCTACTACCGAGCGATCCCGGCCTGCAGCAAGTGCGGTGTCGTCGGCCATCGGATGGACACTTGTCCCAACCCACGAACGGATACGTGTGGCCTGTGTGGACAGCAGGTTCCGCTTATAGAGGGGGTGCGCGCCCCTCATGAATGTGTACCCGTATGTTTCTGTGTGCGGTGGAGCCCATGCCACAAACTCTCGAGCATGTACGGCCGAATGCCGTAATTCGAAGGTGGCTGCACAACAGGGCGGAAAGTCCAAAAAGGCGTCCAAGAAACGACGCAAAGATCAGACTCCAAGTGAGCCACCACGCCGGGAAGTCGCCAAGACAAACAAGCCTGTTTTCCCTACTGGAGGAACCGGAAAGCAGCTGACGGCGCAACCATGTGGCGAAGCCGGGTCATGGGCCAACACCATCAAAAACGGAAACCAGGTGGGTGGTACGGGTAGAGCTGACTCCTCCTCCCCCCTTTCATCCCCTCTTCATCACGTAAGGCCGACCAAAATATTATTGCCAAGCTTCAGACACAAATCGAAGCGTTACAGAAAAGACGAGCGGCAGCCGAGGCCAAACAGACGCAACTAGTCTCCCCTCCTCCTCCCCCCGCAGTAGAGGTGACGGAGAGTGAGACCGGGGCCGCGACAACGGACGTCGTAGCCGCACTCGAAGCTCGAGTGAACACCCTTGAGGTCCGTATGGACAGCCGTATAACTGTCCTCGAAACCCAAATCTCAGCGGCTGTAAATGCCCCCATTGCTAAAATGACAGAAACCATCCCAAACCTGATAGCCCAACAAGTTGCGCGTTTCACCAAACGAGCCGGCCCAATTATGGGCGGTTCCAGCCGGTACCTTGAAACGCCTCGACGACAGATCTAATTGAGGATGATGACAGCTGCTCCGTCTCCGGAATTGAGGACACCCCCCTCCCCGCGAGTGCTGGCTTGGGAGCACCACCACCGAAATCACTCGTTAGCTCCACTGACCATGGCGGGCACCCTTAGAATTCGGAAGTCCCCACGATCCAATACGGCCACTCCCATCCAAATCACCCAGTGGAATTGTCGGAGCTTTAAGGCTAACACTAAGCGGGCCAACTTCCGGCTTTTCATCGCTACATTTCAAAACCCTCCTGCTTTGGTAGCCCTCCAGGAGCGTGGGAGTGCTGCCACACTCACAAACTATACTACATTTCAGCAGGATCCTTTATCTTGTATCTGCGTGCACGAAAATTATATGGCCAACCTAGTTGATCTCGACCTTATACCAGCTTTCTCGTATGTGATGGTGACACTCCTTCCGCTGCGTAAACAGGAACCCGCCCTCGCTCGTGCTAAACATTTATTGCTCACTGAAACTAAGCAACATCACATTCGCAGACCTTTTTAGCCGCGCCCTAAAGGCTGCAGGAAGAGACCCTCTGGTGATCGTGGGTGATTTTAATGCCCCCAGCACACTTCTAGGGTATGCACGTGTAGAGAAACGTGGACGTAAGTTGGCGGAACTTATGACCACGCTGGGCCTAACTCTTCATACCGACCTTGCCTACCCAACTCGGGTGGGTAACTCCGTGACCCGGGACACAATTCCGGACCTTACCCTCACAAAAAAATCCAGTATGCAGATTGGGTCAACACTATTAGACCCTCGGCAGCGACCACTGCATACTCAACACCACCATTCGCACCTATCCTTTGGCAAGACCCTACAGAGAGCCAAAATTACCTGATTACACGAAGTTTCGACAAATATACGCCAATTCGACACCCATTGAGGAGCAAGGATACCATGCTTGGTCCCAGAAATTCGTTTCCTCATTACGCTCCACAGAAGCACAAATTAAACTCTCCGAGACGACTCCGGCGGTGGATAACCACCTCCTTCACCTCTGAAAGGCCCAGCGCAGCCTCGCCTGCCGATGGCGCCGGCAAAAACACAATCGAAAGCTCAAAATTCGCATCTCTGAGCTCACCCAAAGAGCAGCAGAGTACGCGGTCCAGCTCGCTGATTCTAACTGGGTGGACCGTTGCAACACGGCAGCTCGACAAATGTCCAGCCGGAGTACCTGGCGCCTCTTCCGCGCCTTGAATGATCCGACCCAAACTCGAACAGAGACACAAAAGCTTCTGCAGCGAGCCTTTCACAGCTTCGACGGAGACACAGCCGCATTGGCATGTAAACTCCGAGACCAATATCTATGCACATAGCCGGACTCCCGAGACCAGCATACTCGTATGCAGGTACCGAGAACGCGGAGCTGGATCAACTGTTCCAGTTACACGACCTGAAGGCAGCCCTAGCAAAAATGAGACGAGGAACGGCACCGGGAAGGGATAAAATTACCGTGAAATTACTTGCCAATCTTCTTGACTCGGCCTACACCTTGCTCCTTGCCTACATCAATTTCATTTGAATCGGGAAAACAAGCCAACCAATTGAGTGGAAGACCGCTCTGGTCACCTTCATACCCAAAGCGGGCAAAGCCATTAACACGGACAACCTCCGCCCCATCTCCCTTACTTCTTGTGTGGGAAAATTAATGAACGCGATGGTGCGCGACAGGTTGTTCGCGTTCCTGGAGACCAAAAATGCATTTGCAGACACTTTGTTTGGATTCCGCCCACACCGGTCCGCGCAGGATGTCTTCTTCAGCACGACCATGAGATCCTCGACCCAGTCGAATATCCCCTGAATGACAAAGTTGTGCTCGCTTTGGATATGAAGGGGGCGTTTGATAACGTGACCCACGAAATTATTCTAACACATCTCTCACAGGTGCATTGCGGCCAAAACACTTTCAACTATATTAAACAATTCCTCACTGACCGACAATCATACATTCGGATTCAGGACATTGAACACAGCCCTTACCGATTACGCACGAGAGGGACTCCGCAGGGAGCGGGGTCCTCTCGCCCCTCCTAGTCAATGTGGCAATGATGAGAGACTCCCCGCTCGGCTGGCGAAAGTCGAAGGCATACAGCATGCGCTGTATGCCAACGACATCACCATATGGGCGTCACACGGCTCGCCAGGAGACATGGAGGCAAGCCTGCAGCAAGCGGCGGACATCGTGGATGACGATGCCCGTCGCTGCGGCCTTCAGTGCTCCCCGTCCAAATCGGAATTCGTGCACATACGCCCATCACCAAAGTGCACCACAAAAATCGACCTATCCCTTCACAGAAACCCATACCCGAAGGCGGTGAGATTAGAGTACTAGGGCTTTTATACGCAAAAATCGCAGAGCAGACACAACATTGGCCAAATTGCGTAAGGTGGGGGACCAGGTGGGCTGGATGGTCCGCCGGGTTTCCAACAAGCGCGGGGGGTTACGATACAAGGATGCCTTGCGGCTGGTGCATGCATTCGTAACCAGCCGAGTCCTATACTCGGCTCCATACCTCCACCTACGCAAATCCGACGAGAATGCACTCGAAGTCATTCGCCGCAAAATCTACAAGCGCGCCCTCGACCTTCCTGTTAGCACCTCTAACCAGCTTCTTTGGGCTTGGGAATGGTGAACACCTTCAGGAAGCTGTGAGAGGCGCACTTGACAAACCAATATACTAGACTCTCTAAAACACCGTCGGGTCACCGCCTCCTTGTCCGGCTACGCATCAATCATTCAGTACACATGGAAGAGCGCGTACGGATTCCTGAAGTTTGGCGATACTCCTTGCACGAGCGCGCCCTCTTCCGGCTAACATGACCAGAGACGACTACAGTGGCCGACGCCTCGCGCGGGCGGAAACCCTTGGCTCTACACTACGGCCACAAATTCGGAGTATTCTACCTGGACGCCTCCGGCCCGCACCACTGTGGTTGATACACGGCTGCGGTCGTCCACCAAAACACCGTTGTAAATGGACTCACATTCCGTGCACATAACATTTCGCACGCGGAGAATACTGGCAGAGTTTTGCACTCATCTAAATACACTTTTATATATAACCCCCCTGTTCATCCGTAACCCTCGGATATCGCTTTACTAAACGTCCTCAGAAAGAAAGTTTGAAGCACGCAGCTCCGGAACATGTTCATAAAGCTATGAGCTGCTATATCTACGATACTTCGAAATATAACCAGCCTGTTATCAATACCGATAGACTGTACCATTCCACTTTTTTGGTTAATTCTTTGTACTAAGTGCTAGCGAATGAGTGGGGAGATTTTTTTCATCAGCTTTGATCGCGCAAAGAGGTCACGTATTACGAGAGGGAAAATGAGTAAAAAAAAAGAGCGTTTAACAGTCGCCTTAACGGCAATAGGTACAGCTGGCGGACGCTTTAGGGCTTAGATGGTGCATATACCCTGTAAAGTGGGTGGGGTTACAACCAGAACCGCAGCACTCTGGTAGAGCATCGGGCCCGTTATTTGAATTCAGCAGCTTCCTGCCAGTTGCAAGTTATCTTTTCGTCCACTTTACCTTTTCCATGAGCACTACACTTACTTCTAATAAAGTTCTATAAATTTCCCTTGATATTATTGCATTTCAGTTCTCTGTAATATATTGTCTAACAAAGACAACGAGCCTTTGAACTTACACTTCTCTTTTTGTAGCTTCCAAATACAACGTGATATACATTAAAATACGTTTACTCGAAGTGGAATGGGAGTGTGCGAAAGTTTATATGAAGCCTAGCTCAAATTCACGGGCACTTCCTAAAATTAACTGAAGCAGCACCACACTGGACGGCCAAACGCACAGATGGCGCTTCGGAACGCGTTATTTTGAATTAGGCGCTGCTATGCGTTAGCGATAAGCGCAATCGGGAATTCAGTTGGTTAAGCTCTGACTGTGAAGAGAGTTCATTGGTCAGCCTGTGATATGCCTGCAATAAGCACCGGTATGCATTTACTAGAGTATTTATCCGTGCTGTCGATATTTCTGCTGGTATTTACTCTCCAACTGACATATAATATTGTGCAAGACGTAACGCTATCAAAATAAAAGTATTCAGTAATTGGCGTTTGCCACCGCTTTTTCATCTCGATTTATTCTGCATCGTTTGCAGTTTACGCAAAACCACCTGCACAGCGTCTGAATTCACATGTGGTGGTAATTGCTGTTGTTTTGACAATCGCTTAATCTGCCAGACATCTCCGTTTTAATAAAAATGCAGCTGTGAAAAACTGTGGTATGTAAGTCATGTCACCATGTGAATCATAGAAAACTATAAGATGGATATCTTGACCTATAATATAAGAGAGCAAATATTGTAAAAAACATTATAATAAAAAGATACAACTCTATACCGTATGCGCATAAGCCTTTCTACATTCAAATTTAAAAGTATGTCTACTGCTTATGTCCCTTTCGGAGACAAAGCGCAGAAACAAATTACATTCACATTGCAGCATGTCACCTGTCACCAGATCATGCTTAACCTATCTACAAGAATCTAACGCTTCAGAAAAAAAGTTTTTTGAGACAGATGCGTCACCTATGACGGCACAATATCAAATGGTCAAAACAGAATGGTGATAAAAAAATCTTCACTAAAATGGATATAGCAAACACTTTTAATAATGACAAATATTTCACCATTGTCAGCACAGAAAGATCCCCTTAAGTTCACTGTTTAAAATTATGCTCTCTTGTCTGAGCTGTCCATGAGTTAGTCATATAGAGTTATTTCATGACCCAGAAAACATTTTTTTTGTACGCACAACAATGAAATTGATGCCACTGAGCACCATGGCAAAGGCTTAAACAATGCTTTTGTGCTTTTAAATGCGAAGCATTTCTTAGCGCATTTGGGCGACTTCGAGTGAATCTATCTATCTATCTATCTATCTATCTATCTATCTATCTATCTATCTATCTATCTATCTATCTATCTATCTATCTATCTATCTATCTATCTATATAGCCGCTTACGTTTTCGTGCTCTCGTTGTCACCACCTTAACTTAGCGTGAACCAAAATTAGCATGGGAGTGTATGATGACTTGACGAATGTGACGGGCTGGTGAAGACATGAATAATGTCACAACCTCGTCGCATATGTCGTCGAACACTTACCGCCAGACAGTTTCACATACCCACGAGTGGGTAAGTGCCGCTGGCAAGCGGCTACGTGCCAAAAGTGATTTGACACTTAGTATCTACCCAAGAACGACGAGAACAGACATGAGCCATTTTAACGCGTGAGCGCTAAGCAATACCCGACATTGGTATCGTATACCCCACAAGAACATCGAATAAATGTCAGGGTTTGAGCTGAAATCAAACCAAAGCATTCTGCGTGGCAATGAAGCATTCTACCTCAGAGTGACGTCAGTTCTCGGAACTACTTTTCAAATAGACGCTAATCTTCGTGAAACATCAATAATGGCCACAGTGCTGCTGACCCAATTTTATAGACATTACATATGTACGCCTTTAATACAGCCATCGCGTCGGGTTAACATCAATTGTGGTTAGGTGCCTTGCCCTGAACTCTATGTAGCAGTGTCCAGGGCCAGCATCTACGCGAGCATCAGCGCTCCATATCAGCTTCTGACACTGCTAATGCGCGTGTTCCAGTTGGCAATGTTGCGCAAGTACAAACAGCTGGTTATATGAACATCTGCAACTCGTCCAGTTATGTCTGTGCGTGGAATATTTTACATATATTTAGCGTCGTTTCATGACGGCTCGCTCACAAAAAAAAACTGGAACACAGCCACCTTCTCGATTTACAGGTTCGTGGGATCTGCCGAATATTTAATACCAAAGCATTTCTTTGCGTAGTTTAAGCACCTTTAGCATCTATCTATCTATCTATCTGCCTATCTATCTATCTATCTATCTATCTATCTATCTAACCGCTTACGTCTCGGGGCTCTCATGATCAACCCCTTTACTTGGTGTAAACCAAAATTAGCATGAGAGGGTAATATAAGTGGATGAATACTACTCACTGAGCATGATATAAACGATATCATAATCCCCTCGCGTACGTCATCAAACACTTTGCAAAAACCGTGCGACGTACGCAGGAGCGGGTGGGCACCACCGGTATGCGGGTATCTGCCAGAGAAGTTTGACATTTCACGTCTAACCAGCAACGACGAGAACACACTTGGTTAATTTTAATGCTTGATCGCTAAAAAGAAGCGTAAATCGGCTACTTTGACCTGAAGATAGCAATGAGTAAATGTCCGCTTAAGGCCACCAATGTAGCAGCGTCGACGGCTACGATCCTCGCGAGCAGTATTGCTTCATATCTGCTTACCGCTGCTTCTGTTGCCGATATTCACGTCGCTGTTGACATCGTTACGCAACTGTGAATAACTGGTCATATGAAATGCATGCATGTTCTTACCATACGTCTGTGCGTGCATTTTTACGCATACTTTGCACTGCTTCGTAACGTTTCGCACAATAAAAAAATTTCGAAGCGAACACCAAGCTCGTGGGATGTGGTGAATTTTTTGTGGGAGTCGCGTAAATTTTGCGTATCACAGAAAGGAAGGAAGATAAAGAGAATCAACAAAATCAGTCTTAAGAAATAGTGTTTGGCAGCAGGACGGGGTCTTCAACAATCACATCTAAAGACGACGGAGGTCGTCATCAATTGTAGGTGGTTTTGCAATACCAACTATTTAAGTTACCTTTTGCCATGTGTTTTAAACCACCGGAAACCTTATATAAACTAAAATAATGCCAAGTGTACCTAGCAAAGTCTTCTCGTGGGTAGGTAGGACTGTATGGCAAACCAGCGTAGAAATATGCTTGGTGATAGTTGTATTCGTTATTGTTGAAATTGCAGTAAAATATTGTCGCACTTCACCGTAAGCAGCACACCAAAACGTTTTGTCCAAGAGCCAACGGTGTCTTTTTGTGCAACAGCCACGAGAAAGGTAAACAAAAACACGTCCTCTTCTTCGATCACTGTCCCTATTCACGTGACTCTTGACGCGCACATCGTCTTTGTTGTCTACTCATTCCTAGCGCGGCATTTGCCTCCTTTTAAAAGAAAATCGCCCCGATGCTATAGCCGAGCCAGTCATTCGTGCATGAAGATACTTTGCGTAGGAGTGGCGGTCCTTCGCAGAGCCACTCACTTACTTACTATTTGATGCCCACTACGTGCAGAAGTCCTTGTCGGTGCTGGCGACGCCTTGTACAGTTTGGGATATCCGGAACAACCTCGCAGGTAACATCACTTGATCATCGCAGCACTCGATAAGGTCTGAAGTATCTCGTGAGCCACTTTCGTAATTGTCTCCGTCTTCTGAAAGGCGCCCACGACGATACCCTGTCCATGGTTTCAAACGTTACATGTGTATGACATAGATCACAGCAACCTGCGTTGTAATCTTGCTGTTGGTATATTGGCGGACGTTCGAGCTGAATGGCTTACTCTGCGCGTTGAGTAAACGCGTCGGCACTGGTTTATTTATCATTGCATTCGTGTGGCAGGAATGCGCCGAACACTTTCTATTTCTCGTCCTAACTTCTCGTCCGTGAACAAAACTCAATAGGGTCATCCGTGTAGTTTGTTGTTTAGTAGTATTATATGCAAACGTTACGTAAGGAAGAATCTGATCTCAATTTTCGTGCTCGATGTCCACATACACTCAAAGTATGTCTTCCAGAGTTCTGTTGAGACGCTAGGCCAACCTGTTGCTTTGTGGATGGTAGGCAGTCGACTTACGATGAAATGTACCGCTAAGCACCAACACATTATCTAAAAGCGCGGCCATGAATGCGGTTCCACGATCTATTATGACGATCAACGGCGCACCGTGTTTCAGCCTTATCGGGCCACCTGCGCTGCTGTGCCTGTCTGAATTGCTTTTGTCACGGCGTAGCTAGTAGGGTAGTCGGTCACCACAATGACCCAGTGGTTACCAGCTCTAGAGGCATGACGTGCACCCAAAAGGTCCATTGCGAACTGGTAAAATGGCGTTGTTTGGATATGGACTGGGTGTAACAAACCGGCTGGTTTCGTCCGAGGTGGCTTGCACCACTGGTAATCGATGCAGGTCTGGAAATGATGTTTCGCAGCAGCAGTGAGTCTGGGCTGGTAGTACCTCTCTTGAACACTGCCCAATGTTTGAAGGTAGCCTAAATGTCTAGACGTGACCTGGTTGTGGCAAGCTTTCGCTACCTCAAAACAAAGAGCGGCAGGGAAGAAAAGCAGGTAGGTGGACCCTTATGAGAAAAAGTTCATCTTGCAAAGGACTTTGTTTCGCAGACAGAACGACAACAATTCTCTTGAAAATACTTTACGTGTGTTCTGGCTCGTCCTTAAAATACGATTACTCAAGCCAAGTAGTTCCACATCATCATGCTGATGATCTGCTATCATTGACGTGTCGACGATTCTTACAAATGCTGTCTCTTCATCAAAAGTAGCAGCCGACTGTATCGATGATCAAGACAAGCAGCCGGCGTTGGTGTGTTGTTTTCCTGACTTGTAAACCATCGTTATATCAAATTTCTGTAGTCTCAGGCTCTAGCATGCTAATAACCTGAAAGGATCTCTCAGACTTGTCAACCAGCCCAGCGAATGGTAGTCAATGATAAGTTTTAACATTGAATGGGCGGCCGTATGGGCGAAATTTATTATTTGCCCGCACCTCGGCGGGGCATTCTTTTTGAGTTGTCTAGTATTGTGCTTCTGTGCGCGACACAGCTTGCGTAGGCGATCACTCTTTTCTCGTCGTCCTGGCGGTGCACAAGCACAGATCTGAGGCCAACATTGGTGGCTGACGTCAGTACGGAGCATTGTTGAGGCTATCTCATCGAAGTGGACAGTCACAAAAGTCGTGTGCATGTTGCCGCAAGCCATTGAAAGCAGCTTCTTGTTCGTTGTCACAAACAAATGCAACGTGATTCATCGTGAGGTGAGTTAAAGGTGACGCAATGCACGTGAAATTGGGAATTAACCGTCGATATTATGCGCAGACACCAAAATAAACGTCAGACTGCCTTTTTATCTGATGATGTTGCAAACTGCACGACGGTGGCAACTTTCTTGAGATCTTGACGAACTTCTACGTAACTGACAACATGGCCAAGAATCTACTGCAGTTACTCAAAGCGAAAGTGACACTTTATCGGCTTCAGCGTAAGGCCTGCGACCCGTATGAGCTATACCTCCACCTGCAACCTTTCAAGGGGTTTTTTAAACGTTGTAGAAAACACAATGACATCGTCAAGGTATACCAGGCTGGTTCTCATTTTAAACCTCGAGAGAACGGTATCCATGAGTCTTTGAAAAGTAGCAGGTGCGGAGCACAAGACGATTGGTAAAACCTAAAATTCGTACAGTCCATCTGGAGTCATGAAAGCGATTTTTTCATGATCTTCGGGGTCAACTTCAGCTTACAAATATCCACGCTTTAAGTTCGTTGAAGTGAAATAACGTGCGTTTAAAAGCCTTTCGAGCGAATCATCTATGTGGGTAAGCGGGTACACGTCTTTATTTGTCACCTGATTTAGCTTTTGATATTCCACACAAAAACGCAGGCTCTCGTTCTTCTCCTTAACAAGAACAATAAGTGACGCCCAGGGGCTCTTTGATGGTTGATCACGTCGTCTCAAAGCATTTTTGTTACCTGCTGTTCTCTCGGTTCTCGTTCCTTTAAAGCCACACAGTACGAATTTTGGTGGATTGGTCTCGCTGTGTCTATTTGTAATGATCTGGCGCTTCGTCGAGGATGTCCAGCCAACTTTCGATGTCGACGCAAAACAGTCGTGACACTCGGCTATCAGCGCAAGGAGGCATTTCCGATTTTGCTGTGTTAAAGTAGGGTAGACATCAAGGGTAGTTGCTATGATGATGATGATAGCTGGGGTTTAACGTCCCAAAACCACTATATGATTATGAGAGACGCCGTAGTGGAGGGCTCCGGAAATTTAGACCACCTGGGGTTCTTTAACGTGCACCCAAATCTGAGCACACGGGCCTACAACAGTTCCGCCTCCATCGGAAATGCAGCCGCCGCAGCCGGGATTCGAACCCGCGCCCTGCGGGTCAGCAGCCGAGTACCTTAGCCACTAGACCACCGCGGCGGGGCAAGGGTAGGTGCTAGGTCATGTTGGTTTTCTGTAGGCTTTGCTGTTGATGATATGTGGGATTTAACGTCCCAAAACCACCATAAGATCGCGAGAGACGCCGTTGTAGAGGGCTCCGGAAATACCGACCTCCTGGGATTCTTTAACGTACAACCAAATCTGCGCACAAGAGCCTACAGCATTTTCACCTCCATCGAAAATGCAGCCCACGAAGCTGCGATTCGATCCAGCGACCTGCGGGTCAGCAGCCCGCTACCTCTGCCACTAGACCACCACAGCTGGGCTGTAGGCGTAGCTTCGAGTGCTGAAAAGCAGTGACGAACATCTTCCATCTTGACCAAATATGCCGAAACCTTGCCTTTTAGAAAACGCTGGCGATTGGTGGTGAAATTGGTGAACAGCAAATTCGTGCGACCATCGGTGACATGAACTATTGCTCGCGCTACTGGAATTCCATGACTGAAAATCAGCGAGGTTAGTAGAACGGCGACTCCTTCGTCATCTAACGGTAGATCACATGCTCCTGAAAATAAAGTACATGATCGAGGTGGCACAACTTTATTGTGGTCTTTGAGACGGAATTATTTGTGCTCTGGCGATGTAAAATAAGTCAAAGAGCACTCTCGTAAAACGAAACCACGCGGTACGGGATGTTGATTACTGCACCATGCTCCTTGAGAAAGTCCATTTCTACAATTCATTCTTTGCAGCACTCCAAAAGAGTGTTGAAAGTGGCGACGAAACAGGAATCACCTATGCTGATTCTTGCTGTGCACCTTTCAGTAGCGAGCAGCGATTGACCCCTGTTCTTCTATGTGGTCCTTTCCACGGTGCTTTTACTTTTCTAAAACGAGCAGCCTTATCTTGATTTATTATGGAAAAATCAGTGCATCTATTGACTAGTGGCGTCACTTGCTGTTTATCAATAAATATATTGAGGTCGGTGCTCACCATTTCGTCGCTGTTAATATTTGTCGGCGTCGCGTCAGTCTGTAGCGGCAGTACTGGGAACTTTTTGTCGTCATGTGGCAGGGCTGCGATATTACCCTGAAAGGTTGCCGCCTTTAGTTTCCCCGGTAAGAGCTGGGCGACCTTGTTCTACGAAGATCAGCAAAAGTACGTCTATTCGGTGATGATGTCTGTGCAAGGGATGGAGAGCGTGACGGGTGGGTGGAGTTAGGTTGGTAATTGGGAAGTGACTCGTGATAGAGAGACCACGTTGTTGAAAGTACTCGAAAACCAGGGTCGTCATGACAAACAATCTAGTCTGGGTTGGCATGGCAACAGTCATAACCTGGCCGAGACGGACGTAACAATGTGGTCCGCTACCAACAATAATGAGCTATATGGCTGGCACCACCAAAGTTGGAGCAGAGAGCGCACCGACTGGCACTGCGCCGAACGTCCTTTCTGTGAAATTGTGGGCGTCCCATAGTCGGCTCTTGTGGTAGTGAGTGGTGGTGGTGAGTAACGTCTGGCAATGGTGATCACTGGTGTATTCACAGGCAGAGTCCCAAGCTTTTCAAGTTCTTGTCGAACAATATCCCTGATTAGGCCAAGTAGGCCGCTCTCATTGTCCAGAGTCACTAAAGAGGCATTGATTGGGGTGGCAGTGAATGAGCCATCGTACTGCATCGATTTTTGATAAAGAGCGGGCTCAATGGCAATGGCTTCTCATAAAAAATTGGCCACAGAAGGTGGGGCATTGCAAACTAGTTCGGCGAACGCTTGTTCCTTCAATCCGCGCATAAGGTAACCAACTTCTTTTCTTCACCCATATTGGGATCAGCCCAACGACAGAGATATGGCACGTCCACAGCAAACATTGCCACAGCGTCATTAACTTTCTGAAGTCTTGACTCGAGCAACTGCTGAGTACGCTATCGACGGTCGACGCTCGCAAATGGGTCAAGGAGCTGCTGATGAAAATAATTCCTTGTTGATATATGGCCTTCTCAATTCTCAAGCAACATGTGAGCGCACTCATCGAGAGCTTCTGTTCAGCATTCCCTGGTTGATGTCGGCCACGCGTTCGTAATGTTCAAGCCAATCTTCAACGCCTTCATGTGGGGCACCACTGAAGCGGTCAGGTACAAGTGGCTGAAAACGCGTTACATGGTCTGTATTGGAAATGATGCTGCCTTGTACCTCTTGTACTGCCTGTCGCTCGCTGGCAGAGTCTATCGTAAGCAGTACGAAATGCCTGGTATATTGTTTGTCCGAGGGGGTCAACTCAGGAAAGAGGCCTAGGAACCGCCAACTGAAGGTGCACTGGAGTCGTAACACGTGACTGCGTGCAAGATTCGATCAACGGCTTCCAGATGAAGTCTAGAGCATCGGCAGCCTTGCAGTCCAGCAAGTTCAATAGTGTCTGGTTTACCGTAAGCAGAACACCGAGGCACTTAGTCCAAGAGTCAACGGCGTGTTTTCATGCAGGAGCCAAGAGAAAAGACATGAACACAAACACGCATTCTTCTGTCAGTATCCTGTCTCACGAGACTCTTGGCGCGCATCGTCTTTGTTGCCTGCCCATTTCCAGCGCAGCGATATGTTTTCAGCAATAACAAAGAGCTACCACTTCTCGGTGGAAGGCCCTCCAGAATATTTTGACAACTTTTTTATGAACCTCCGATGAGCTTTTTGTTTACTCTTCAGTGTATTCTGTTTACACAGACAAATACTCTCAGCAATGATCGGTGCAGACAAAGCCTAACAATCGCTCGTGTTGCCAAGTAGCCTAGTTTACACCAGAGACAACTAAGCCACCGAAATGATTGAGGGTTGGAAAACTTCTCTTTTGATGTATAAACGTATCATATTTCGCTAAAAATCAGATCATTTCACAGTTATGCACACCCCTTACCGCTATCATTGTATACTTTGTGTTCCTTACTTTATGAGCAAATGTCTCCTCAATAAGACGACTTCGTTTTAATCATTACACTACCACCTCTTTCAACGCAAGAACCCCGCAAGAATAGTGAAACATAAGTCTCGAGTGACGAGCTTTTCTGAATCAGGCCCGAGACACCTGCAGCAATAACTTTTGGAAAAATGTTGACCAAATGTGCATATATTCGCTTACATAGCACGAATCTTAACTTTCACTAGTCTCAACGAAGACGTATCACCAATCCAACCATTTCAACTGCTTATCAGAGTGGTTAATAGTTCCGCTATACAGCAAACTTATGGTCTTATAGTCTCTGTGCTTCTTTCCCTGCTCTTCCCCCTCCTTCCTTTTTAGCAACTCCTCTTTTGTACCATTTTCTTAGTTTCTTTTTTGAATTAAGCCACTCTGTTGTAAATCTCGGCGCTCATTGAGTAACTTTTCATGTCGCTTGGTGCCAAAACCGTAAAAGGAGCGTTCTGTGATTTCCTTGAAGCCACGCAAATCGGTTACTTTTTAAAACTGCTGACTTCAGCATGGCAGCAACCCATAGCAATACGCAATCGAATCAGTTAGTAGGAAGGCGCACTTGAACTTGCTTGCACCAGTAGGCAAGTAGCAGGACTATTGAAATGTTACAGCAGGTCAGAGTTTATAGCGTCACATCAGAGAAAAATAAATAAGAAGATGAATCTAGTTTAAAAAACATATCAGCGAATATATTACGATACGACCTCTAAAATATTGTGATGTGAAGGAAGAACAAAGACAGAAGAAGACAGGGAGGATGCGTCACGCACGGCTGAAAAAAACAATACCATATGCTGAAGAGCCTAACTGCCTTTTTTTTCTGCCAAACACCTCCACCAGTCTCTTGTTTGTGCATTGGTGGCCGTTATTGAAAACTCATTGCCTGCCAAAAATATCCAGGCAAAAGTCATTGTAGCTGAGTAGCACGCTTGCGCACCTACCAGCTTTTTCTGCTCTTCGTCTCTCTTAACTTCACCGCCATAGCATTATACTTTACGATTATGCTTTGGCTGGAACACGAAAACAATGAAGGATCCATCACCGAATGTCTCTCAAGATCTAACTCGAGCGGATACATCTGTAAATATTAGAGTAGTTAGATGAACATAAAGAAGAACAGGTACATCTGTCTTTAAATAGACGTATCGGCTTTACATTGAAAGCGCCTTCATAGAAGGGTGGGTAACTTCATACTAAAAAAACACTGGCTAACAAGTACTCCTTTAAAAAGAGATGAAATAATTTATGTATTTTTCAAGCCATAGGAATACACACTCGAACAACTGAAGGTTAGGCACTTATTTTTGATAACGAAGTGTCAAGAAGTACATAGTTCCGCCACGTTGTTGCACTCAGTGTTGAAGCAGTCGTCGAAACATCTATCTCTGTAATTTCAGCACTTCTTAGGGCGAGATACATTTGCGATAAATGATCAATGTATGGTCTTCACGTAGCTTGTTCAGTACTGGTTAATGTTACGACTGATCGTGCGCTTCTGTTGGAGTGCACTAATCAAGCATATTTGATGCAGCAATCGCTCCGCTGGTCTCATTCTGTTTTCTTCAATCAACAAATGGGGAGCAGGGCCTTATGCAACACTTAGCTTTATCTCGCTTTTCCTTTCGTACTCTCCTTGTTCATGATTTATTCCTCAGTACGTTCTTCTATCTTTGATGCCTTGCTTTTTTCAATTCCTTTTTCTCTATTCACTTTCACGTCTTGCTTCTGTAAGGACAAAGCATGTTGAACTACTACTCTGCCTCGACAGACATTTGCTGAGAAATTTTGCGGAAATGACATCCAATGGTCACAAAGGAACACGTGGGCTAAATATACGAATATTTTGTTGAGCAGAAAACTCTGCAGGTATTCTGAGAAAGTTTTTGTGATATGACGCCTTCACATGCTCAGCAGAAGGCGTTTAAAAATGGCGACTAACACGTCTTCCCTGCGACTTCGCCTCCTCGTTGCACATGTCTTTATTATACGCTGAGGTGCTTTTTATGTTATATGAAGGCACCTGATCAATATATTAACGCATAGAGCCATTCCCTGTATTTGCATACCTCGCCAAGTTAAACTATCGAGTGGTTCTCAAAGGTTGCGAAAGCTATTATGACAGATATGACAGATAAACGGCAAATATTTGTTTACGTCCGCGTTTTCAATTTACCATCTCAAAGTAAATCACCGATAATGTAATTTCTCATGCCGCCATTATTGAATTCCGCAGCAGTATGGTCTAGCTTTTCTTAACTTCTTGGAGACCCGGCAGAAAGCTTTGTTTTGTCGCCAAAAATTATGACTCATACAACTTAGGCTGATTGGCCGCGCTGTAGCTCATGAAAAATATCAAAATACAATGCTACTTGGAAAAAGAGAGAGAGAGAGAGAGAGAAATCAGGAGAGAAGGGGACGTGACGTAAATAGGCAACGAAAGAAGTGAATACAGGAAAAAAACATTCAAAAGCACCTTTGACTGTCAAGCTTTTTGTTTATCATATTTTTGGAACACAGCCTCTTCATTGTCTCCTTCGTTCCAAAAACTCCTCCATGGGTATATACGGCGTGCGATTCAATAGTCAGGATTGGTGAGAGAACAAATACATATATATAAAAAAGGGAAATACACAAAAAGTTGGAAAATAGCCTCTTCATTGTCTTCTTCGTTCCAAAAACTCCTCCATGGATATAATCGGCGTGCGATTCAATAGTCAGGATTGGTGAGAGAACAAATACATATAAATAAAAAAGGGAAATACACGAAAAGAAACACCAAGAGAGAAACGGTGAGAAAGCAAAAGAAGAAAGAGAGAAAAAAAGTCGCCGGAGAAGAAGGTTGAAAAAAAAACAGACACAAAAAGGGCGGCCGAAAGAGAAGCAAGGGGACAATAAAATAATGAGAGAGGAAGAAAAAAAAGAATGGGAGGCGAAGCGAGTAACTCAGAGAAAGAAAAGGAAAACAAATAAAGAGAAAAAAAGGAAAAAAGAAGTAAAGAGTGCGCAAGAAAGCGTGAGAGCAAGATAAAAAGAGAAAAGAAGAGGCCTAGGGAAGGTTTAAGAAAGAGAGGGAAGAGCAAGAAGAAAAAATAAAAAAGGTAGTCGTTGAAGTGTTTATTTAAAGAACATGACAAAAATGATATTCAAAACTACAGACCCATATCTTTTCATCCGGTGTTTTCGAAAGGTTTAGAAAAGCTTATGCACCGTCAACTGTATCAATTGTTAGAAAAACACAACGTGATTTCTCCAACTCAGTTTCGTTTCTGGGAAAATCGATCTATGGAAATGATATTATTAGAACAAAACGAGTACATATTTTCAGAATTTGAAAACAAACGTGCTGTTCTCGGTATGTTAGTTCATTTTAGTAAAGCCTTGGACCACATTCAGCATTCTACGTTTTCTGAAAAGTTGCAGTGCTATGGAATTCAGTGGTCATGCACTAGACCTAATAAGAAGTTATCTTAAACATCGCAAACAGGTGGTTGAAATAGATAGAAAAGTCTCAGAGCTGAAGCCTATTACTAAGGGTGCACCTCAGGGAAGCATACTCTGACCCCTTCTTTTTATAGCCTATATAATTGATTTAACTCGTATTTATTCAGATGATAAATACGTCATACATGCCAATGATGTCAGCATGTTTGTTTCATGCTGAAAATAGTATCATGCTTGAGGAAAAAATGAACCATTTTCTTGTGAAACTAAAGCTCTGGTCATGCTGTAATAATTTAAACATAAACACTAGTAAAACAAAGGCGGTACTATTCCAACCTAAAAATAAGCCCGTTACTGAAAACATACGTCTCAAGTATGGCTATACTTATATTGTGCTTGTAAATAGTATAAAAATTCTCGGAGTTACATTTTCGAGCAATATGCTTTGGAGCGAACACATAGACAGTGTGCTGGGTCAGTTATCTCGCGTGGTGGGTATGGTGTACAGCGGCAAGACTGTTCTACCATACAAGGTAAAACTCTTACTTTATAAATCACTTGTCTATTCACAACTTACCTATTGTTTCTTGTATGGGGGACTACAACTTACACGAACTTGCAAAAATTGTACCTGAGGCAAAATAAGTATATTAGAATAATTTTTAATTTACCATATGATGCTCACACAAGCGAATTGTTTCAACAGGCTGGAATACTAACCGTACATCTTCTCTACAATTTTAAGCTAGCATTGGCAATCAGGCGTGAATTGAAAGAAAGTCGACATTTTTAGCATGCCCTCTCAAAACTGCAGCAAAATATTACATTGCATGAAATACGAAATAAAGAAACATAGAAAATAAAAAACTTCGAGAACAAACTACTTCACAGATAAGTTATCATACATAGTTCCTACGTTACTTAATAAATATGTGAAAGCTGGCATAGAATTTTTACACTGTACACAGATTCAATTGCGCGATATGCACAGGTTTAGTTTTTAAGATTTCTTTGTAGTTGCTGTGTTATCATAGTTGCTGTTTTTATTTTTGAAATTTCGACTTGATTTTAATATTTTTATCTATTTTTATTTATTTATCTATTTTGTGTTGTTGTTATTGTTGTTGACTTCGCATTGCTGATTGTTTGCACTGCTGTCGTGCTAAAAGGTAGCTGTGGGCTTTTGTCAAGCTGCCTCTTTTGGAGAGCAGCTTTTACCTGCAGCTGTCCTTCATCAAACGTTTGATGAAAAATAAGCATTAATAATAATAATAATAATAATATGTGGTCATAATAGCCTCGAACGTCTGATAAAGGTTGTCCGTAATCAGAAGCTATCCTTAAAAAAAGTGTTTGCCAGTTGTCTTTATACTTATTTACAAATTTTCTGTGAATCCTCTGGCTTCGTCCAGCCAAAATTTCTGAACAAATTTTTGTTTATAGGCTGCGTGGTTACGACATGGTAGTGACCTATCAACAACAGTCAACAGGCTCGTTAGTAGCCGACGATAGTTTTAGCACGAGAACAGAACGACGACAAAGGAACAACCTGTTCTCGCGCTATAACTATCGTCATACCATATCACTTATAGCCCAAACTGCCACGCTCCTTAGTAGCGTTCTCTCGAAAGAAAGACATCCGTTTATAGTCTGCCCAATATCTGGTAACCTGTGCTTTAATGCATGGTGAATAGTTATTTGCAGCCAATACATTAAAGCATGCTCGTACCCGTTCAATAAATAGTTTGCTGGTTCTGCGGTGTTCTTTAGCGTCTCCTGACGATACGCTGTGCGTGAGCCTAAAAATTTTCTTGCCGATCAAAAAGCGACCGCCATGGCTCAAAATGAATCCCGGCTTTTTGACGAGCACTCAAGATCCGTAGCCTCGAAGTCACCACGACCGTTAAAATTATTGTTTACAACCCACGCATAATGGCAAAGTGATTAAGTCAGATGGGTGAACGACTTCTAGTAGAAGTTCATGCAGTCTGAAAGATGTGTGAGTGAAAAAAAAACAAATCTTGGCAATACTATACTGTATTTAAATTACTGTACACTAGTGGTTGAAATGATATTCCCGTCCATTAGTGGTCTCAATTATAGCCTACTATGAATGCAAAAGCACACGAAGTGAACATATTTCAAACGCATTTATGATACACGTATTATTTTCAGCCTATCAATTCCAATTTTCCACAGTTACATACCATCGATATCACGGTAGAATGATAAATGGACCTCAAAATATTGTCACGGGGTCGTGTCGTGGCCGGAGAAAGAAGACTTCGTGTTGGGATTTAACTATTTATTTGGGCGAACCAGTGCCCGATAAACGGAAAGTCTAATTACAGCAGCAGTCTTGCACAGATAGCAGTACCGGCGAACGGAGCGTCGGCCTTCCATCAACAACTGACAAGCGGCGAAGCGCGTCGGCATTTATACTCTTGCCGTGAAATGTTCTCGCGTTATCGCTGGCGGTGGCGTAGGTTCCAGAACAATCTGTACCGTTCGCACAGTGGGCGTGATCTTATCGAAATGATCTACTACAGTCCGCAACCTTCTCGAAAACTGCAGGCGCGGTTTGCGCTGAGAATAACTTGGGAAATGGAACGTGGCATTGCCCCCCTTTGAAGAAAGGCATCGTCTCAATGCTTTAACTAGAGATGAAGGTACAATAATAATGCGAGAAAGTACAATTACTTAATTACGGTACAACAATAATACAAAAAACACTGTTTCAGTTTGTTAACGTGCATGAAACGGCTTGAGGCGCGCGACATGGACGAATTCAGGTTGCGATCGGCGTCGTTGAGAGTTCGTGATGCCGTCGGGGACAACCTCGTAATCAAGTGGGCCAAGACGTCGAACCACCATGTACGGTTTGAAGTACCGTCGCAGAAGCTTTTTACTTAGTCCACGTCGGCGTATCGACGTCCACACCCAAACACGTTCACCGGGCTGGTGTTCCACGAAGCGTCGTCCAAGGTTGTAGCGGTGGCTGTCGGTCGTCTGTTGATTCTTGATACGGAGACGCGCAAGTTGTCGGGCTTCTTCGGCGCGTTGAAGGTACTCGCTCACATCGTGGTTTTCTTCGTCGGTGACGTTGGGTAACATGGCATCGAGCGTCGTTGCCGGGCTCCTCCGTAGAACAATTTGTATGGAGATATCTGCGTCGTCTCCTGACGCGCCGTGTTGTATGCGAAGGTCACATAGGGAAGACTGGCGTCCCACGTCTTGTGTGCGACATCGACGTACATTGACAGCATGTCGGCGATCGTCATGTTAAGCCGCTCGGTGAGGCCATAGGTCTTATGGTGGTAGGCTGTCGTCCGGCGGTGGTTTGTTCGGCGGTATGCCAAGATCGCTTGAGTTAAGGCGGAAGTGAATGCCGTTGCCCTGTTGGCAATAAGGACCTCCGGGGCGCCGTGACGTAGGACGATATTTTTGACGAAGAACTTAGATACCTCGGATGGGCTGCCTTTTGGCAGAGCTTTTGTCTCGGCGTAGCGGGTGAGGTAGTCAGTAGCTACCACGATCCACTTGTTTCCGAAAGCCGACGTCGGGAAAGGCCCCAGTAGGTCCATGCCAATCTGCTGGAAAGGTCGGCAAGGTGGATCAATTGGCTGCAGAAGTACCGCTGGCCTTGTCGGCGATGTCTTGCGTCGCTGACAGTCCCGGCATGTTCTCACATAAAGAGTGACGTCAGTGGTAAGACGTGGCCAGTAGTACATTTCTTGTATACTCGCGAGCGTGCGAGAAACACCGAGGCTCCCTGCCGTAAGATCGTCATGCAGGGTCTGCAGGAGTTCTGGTTGCAAAGCTGAAGGCACCACAAGGAGGTACTTAGCTCGAAGCGGTGAAAAGTTTTTCTTTTGTAGAAGACCGTTTCGTAGAAAGAACGATGCAAGCGTGCGCTTGAATACCTTTGGGACTTCGGTGGTCCTGCCTTCGAGGTATTCTATTAGGGCCTTAAGTTCCGGGTCGGCCCGCTGTCGTTCAGCGAAGTCGTCGGTAGTTATCGTTCCCAAGAAGTAGTCGTCATCCGGGTCGTCGGGTATCGGTTGGTCGACAGGCGCACGAGAGTGACAGTCGGCGTTGGAGTGTTTTTTGCCGGACTTTTAAATGACAGTAATGTCATAGTCTTGAAGTCTCAGGCTCGAATCGTGCGAGGCGACCTGAAGGGTCCTTCAAGGTGGCTAGCCAACACAAGGCGTGGTGGTCGCTCACAACTTTGAAGGGCCTGCCGTAGAGGTAGGGGCGAAATTTCGACGTAGCCCAGATGATGGCGAGGTACTCCTTTTCTGTTGTGGAATAATTTGCTTCTGCTTTGGATAGCGATCGGCTGGCGTAACTAATCACCCTTTCAAGTCCGTCAGCCTTCTGCACAAGAACGGCGCCAAGACCTACGCTGCTTGCGTCAGTATGTATTTCTGTCTCGGCTAATTCGTCAAAATGGGCAAGTAACGGAGGCATCTGGAGGCGATGTTTAAGCTCCTGTAAAGCGCGTTCCTGTGGCGTTTCCCACTTGAACACCAAGTCAGGCCTTAGTCAGGTAAGTGAGAGGATCGGCGATGCAAGAGAAGTTTTTCACGAACCCCCTATAATAGGCGCACAGGCCCAGAAGTCGGCGCACTGCCTTCTTATCAGTGGGTGGCGAGAAGTCGGCGATGGTGGCTGTTTTCCGTGGATCGGGACGAACTCCAGACTTGCTGATAACGTGCCCTAGAAACAAGAGCTCCTCACACGCGAATCTGCACTTTTCTGGCTTCAGTGTGAGTCCGGACGTCTTGATGGCTTGAAGTACAGCTTCAAGGCGGCGAAAATGCTTGTCGAACCTCGAGGAAAACACGACGACGTCGTTCAAGTACACAAGGCAAGTCTGCCACTTCAATCCTGCCAGTACTGTATTCATAACGCGTTGAAAATTTGCAGGCGATGTGAAAAGGCCGAAGGGCATCACCTTAAACTCGAAGAGGCCGTCCGGTGTTATAAACGCCGTCTTCTCTCGGTCTCTTTTGTCGACTTCGATTTGCCAATAGCCAGTCTTGAGGTCCATTGACGAAAAGTACTTGGCGTCATGGAGCCGATCAAGTGCGTCGTCTATTCGTGGGAGAGGATACACGTCCTTTCTTGTGATTTTGTTCAGGCGGCGATAATCGACGCAGAAACGTAGGGTCCCATCCTTTTTCTTTACTAACACCACGGGGGATGCCCTGGACTCTTGGACGGCTGGATAATGTCATCCCGCAGCATTTTATCAACTTGTCTCTTCATGGCCCCACGTTCTCGCGTCGAAACCCTGTACAGACTCTGACGAAGTGGTCTGGCATTTTCTTCGGTTATGACGCGATGTTTCGTTATTGGGGTCTGCTGAATTTTTGATGACGACGAAAAGCAATCTTTGTTGCAGGAGCAGGGCCTTTAGCTGTTCTTGCTTATCCTTCGGAAGTCTGGCATTGACGTCGAAAGCTATGGGAGGGGCTTGGATTCTTTGACCAGGTTCCACAGAATCGGCGAGGGCGAGAGCACTGGTGGCTTCGATAATTTATTCGATGTATGCGACCGTTGTTCCTTTGTTCACATGTTTGTACTCATTGCTGAAATGCGTGAGCATAACCGTTGCTTTGCCTCCCCGCAGCTCTGCAATTCCTCTTGCGACGCAAATATTTCGGGTGACCAACAGATGCTGACTGCCTTCAACGAAGCCTTCCAAGTCAGGTGATTTAGGAGCGCCGAGTGAAATAATGACGCTTGAGCGAGGCGGAATGGTGACTTGTTCTTTCAGCACATTCAAGGCATGGTGTCCTGACGGCGTGCGCGGCGGTAGTGCTTCTTCTGTGGATAACGTTATCGACTTTGTTTTTAGGTTGATGACAGCACCATGATGGCATAAGAAGTCCATGCCAAGGATGACATCTCTCGAGCAACGCTGTAGGACTACGAAGTCTGTAGGATAAATACGGCCGTTAATGGTGACTCTCGCTGTGCAGATTCCTGCAGGCGTTACGAGATGACCTCCGGCTGTGCGGATTTCAGGGCCTTTCCAAGATGTCTTAACTTTCTTTAACTTCGCAGGCGAACGACCCACTGATGACAGAATAGTCGGCTCCAGTATCGACGAGAGTGGTCACACTGTGGCCGTCGATAAGAACGTCGAGGTCGCTAATTCGCCGTCTCGCATTACAGTTAGGGCGTGGTGTCGGGTCACGGCTGCGTCGACTTGTTCCGCTGCTTCCATGTTGCGTCGTCAGGGCACCTTCGGTAATTGAGCTTTCGCCGTCAGGGCTTTGCCTGGTTGGCGTTGTGTTCGGAAAGCTCCGTCGCGGCGTCGTCGTCGTCGGAGAATCTTCGGTAGTTCGTCGCACAGCAACCCCACCTCCACCGGTTGCTGCCCTTAGTTTCCCGGATATGGGCTAGGAGACTGGCCCCGCGTTTGGCCGGAGTACTGCCGGGGGTGCGGTGACATGCGGCGGCTGGGCGACGGCGAACGGGAAGGACTTCGGGGTGTTCATTGAGTTCCTGTCAGGTAGTCGGCGATGTCACGTGGCCGTTCCCCTGGCTGCGGACGTGGTGCATCGACGGCGAAGCCACGCAGTCTCATCTGTCGGTACTGGCGACGGCGGTAAGTGTGCCCGGCCTCGCCGCAGTGGTAGTACAGTGGGCAGTGGTCAGGGGTGCGCCAAACGTCAGTTTTCCTCGGCGCACAACGCTGGCCCGCTGGCGAACGGTAGGTCGTTGGTGGGGGTGGTGGCAGCGGTGGTGTCTAGCGACAAAAGTGCAATGGGGCGGTGTTTTGGCGTGCGCGTGGAGGAGGGGCGTGGCGGCGTGCTGCAGCAGCTTAGCTCATGACTTGCAGCTGCGACTCTTGAGGCTGAAGAACGCCCAGCGACTGCTGGATCTCCTGGCGCACGACGTCCACGATAGATTCTACGTGAGGCTGCGCTGAAAGAAGTAATTTGCGCAGCTCCTCTTGCACGATCGCTCGGATCGTCTCATGCAAGTCAGTGGTTCCGAGCGCTTGAATGTCGGCGTAGCTTGTAGACGAAAAGCTACGGTTATATTGCCAGCGTGCGCATCTCGAGCGTCTTCTCTATCGTAGATGCTTCTGAAATGAATTCGGCGACCGTCTTAGGCGGGTTTCTCATCAGCCCGGCGAAGAGTTCCTGCTTTACTCCTCGCATAAGTGGACGCACCTTCTTCTCCTCGGACATGTCAGAGTCAGCGTGGCGGAAGAGTTTAATGATATCTTCTATGAATATTGCCACGTTTTCATTTGGCATCTGCATGCGGGTTTCGAGGAGAGCTGCGGCATTCTCCTTGCGCACCACACTTGCGAAAGTGGTGAGGAACCTGGCGCGAAAGGCGTCCCACGTTGTGAGACTTCGCTCTTTGATTCTCGAACCAGGTCCGAGCAGCATCTTCCAAGGCGAAATACACATGCCGTAGCTTGTCTTCGTCTATCCAGTCATTGAAGGCGGCGACGCGGTCAAACCTTTCGATCCAGATTTTCCGCCGTCTTCCAGGGGCGAACCGCGGAAAAGTTGGCGGCTCTTTGGGTTGCCGGAGCAGGAGTGGTGCAGCTAGAAGCTGGCGTTGACATGGTCGCCGTAGTTGACGTCAACGTCTTGGTTTTCCGAGCCTTGTCCAGTAAAACTCGTACTTCCGGTGGCAGACCTTGTTGCCTGCGGCTAACTCGCTGCTCGTTGCTGGCGTCGGTGTCTTCACGGCATGGGCTGGGTTCACTGGCTTGACGGAGGCGTCCGGTATATGGAAGAAACAGCACCTCCACCAGATGTCACGGGGTCGTGACGTGGCCGAAGACAGAACTTCGTATTGGGATTTAACTGTTTATTTGGGCGAACCTGTGCCCGGTAAACGGAAAGTCCAATTACAGCAGCAGTCTTGCACAGATAGCAGTCTCGGACTGATACAAAGAGAAGTTTATTAAACTTCAAACTCAAAAAAAACTCTTTACATCATTTTATACATACAGTGCTCATTTAGACACCCCTATTACGCACTATGGGACTTACAAACTTCGGACTGATACAAAGAGAAGTTTATTAACTTCATACTTAAAAAACTCTTCACATCATTTTATACATACAGTGCTCGTTTAGACACCCCTGTTGTGCACTATGGGGCATGCAAACTCCATTATCCATAGAGGAAACTAGCGGTACATACACACACACACATATATATATATATATATACATGTTTTTGCTAAACTACGCAGACATTCGTAAAAAACCACAAATATATATTTACAATCATATATACATATATTTACAACAGATCGTGAACATGGGTAAGCATAATTACAATACTTCGACTGGCGCTATACATACACTTGTAACACAATGTTTTGGGGAAAAGGGGTTAATAGGGGATTATGGGGGTACAGAGTTTCGCACCTCTGAAGAAAAAAAAAACTTTGTGTGCCAGCAGCGAAGGAACTGGTCCTCCCCGCCAGCTTCAAGTTGCTTGGCCAAGTACTGCGCTATTTTTTGCCTGATCATGGCTTGTGCCGGGTAGGCCGCTCTCACTGGGGTGTTCTTTACCTCAGCAAGGCACCAGCGTTTCCAAATCACAAAGAGTGTGATGGCAATCACCAGCCTTGCGAAGCAGCCCCTATTCCTTTCGAGGCCGGGGGAGGGCGGATGCTCAAGCACCTCGCAACCAGGTGCCATACCGACGTTTCCGCCCCGCATTCTTAACAACGCGTGGGAGATCGTTTCCTCATCGCGGCAATTAGAACACTGGCTATTCGGCGTGAATGCCGAAACGGTGCAGGCGATGTCTCGTGGGCAAAACTTGCCACTTGCGCTTCCACTCGAAGTCATGTACTTCGCGCGGTCGGTACTTATTGCTTTTTTTGCACAGTCCTAGGCTTTTGATCTGCTTCTTTTCTTCTTCGGACAACTGGTTTTCTGTTATCGCTTCGACGATTCGGTGGGTGGGTCCTCTTCAATGTCGCAGTTCGAGCTTCTTTTTCTATGATCTTTGTCGTAGTTGCCACCATCCTGTAAAAGTGTGAAGGCTCTTCCGCGCGCGGGCCAGTGTGTTTGTAGTTTTCCAGATAGTGCGTGATGGTGCTTGTCCTAGTAGTTGATTAGATTCTTCCCACTGTAACTCGCTGCGTAATAAAGCGTGCGGGTAATCTTGAGGGCCAGTATCTGGCTGGTCAATTGTACGTGTGGGAGGCTGAGGCCACCTTTGTCCTTGGGTAGTTGAAGGAGGTGTCGCTTGACTGGTGTCCGTTTCCCTTCCCATAGCAAATCGGGGATCACGGTGTTCAGTTGGCTCGCGGTTTTCCTAGGAATCACCGCCACCCTACTGGCGTAGAACGCAAACGCGCAAACGGTGGTCCTTGCTGCCAGTGCTTTTTCACGTAAGGTGAGGTTTAGGAGGCGAATGCGGTCGGCTGCCTGCTTTGCCCTCTCGAGGGCTCTCTGCTACGTAGCTGGTGCCACCTCTTCACTGGAGAAGTAGATTCCCAGTACTTTAACGATGGACACCGCTTCGATGTTTCCTAGAGCTTTTCTGGGGAAAGTTCCAAATAGCATAGTCTTGCTCTTGTCCGCATTTTTCGCCGCTCCGGATTCCTGTGCGTACCTTGGGAACGTCGCACTGAAGGCTTGGAGGCTGCTTTCATCCCGAACAAACAGGGAAATGTCGTCCGCGTATGCCAGCACATTCACCTGCTCCTGGCCCGTCAGTGGAGAGCCCCGAATGCCTTCATGCACAATAACACTTGTGATCAGCGGCTCGCACGACATGACAAAAAAGGTCGGGCCCAATGGGCATCCTTGCCCTATACCTCTGCTATACTTGAATGCCGGCGTTGTGACTCCGTTTATCACAATGGTGCAGGTTAGGTCCTCGTACAAAGTTTTTGCCAGTTTTATAAAACTTGCCGGTAAGCCAAACTCCTGCATCACGTCGAATAGGTGATGGTGTCGTACCCTGTCAAATGCTTTAGCTTGGTCTAGGGAAATAAAAACACCATTGAAACCTCTTGTCGTTACGTATTCGAAAGAGTCACGAATCACTGTGAGGTTCGCAAAAAGCGACCTTCCTGGAATCGCGCACGTTTTTTACGGGCTAATGATGTCCGGTGGCAGGAACTTGAGCCTGTTGTTCAGTATAGTGGCTACCAGCTTGTAATCGGTGTTCAAAAGCGTGATTGGACGCCACGCCGTGGCTCGTTTGGTTGTGCACCCTCTTTCTGTAGTAGGACAATTTTACTCACGCCGAAGAAGTCGGGTTTCTTAAAGGACCTGAAAATCGCATTCACCATCGCGAGCAAGGGTTCTTCGAGAACTTCGAGAAAAGTCACATAGCAGGCTGCAGTCAGACCAACAGCGCCTGGGGCAGAATTGGGGGTCATGCTTATTATGGCTTCACGAAGCTCTGCAGGGGAGACCAGCGCTGAGGGTTGCTGGCTCCTCCTCCTCCTTAATTCGCTGCAGATGTTTGCAAAGTTCTTTGACATAGTCGTGTCTTCGATTGGTGCCTATTGGTTCAGTGTCTTGGAACTGTATGCTGAAGTACTCTCTGAAGATGTTCTCAATTTCTGCTGGGTCGTCGGTTAAAGAACCAGTCTAAGCGCTTTGCTTCCGTAGTTCGCAAACAGCCATTTCCACGTACTTCCCTCACATCAACTCCGGTCACCGTGCTCAACAGTCCATGCTCACTTCTAGGTCGCCTCATGGTATCTCTGAGGAGTTGGTTGTATTGCTCCTCGAGCGAGGTCATGTACTCTGTTGTACATGATGTCAACGTGTCGGCTACCTTGATTATCTGCGTTCGGCAAAGAAGTTCTTTCATCTTTTGTGTATGACGTCTTTTTCTGGCTTTACCTTCTTTTTGTAACAGGGCCTTCCATTCTTCCTTAAGTTTATCCCACAGAGAGGGGGTAATATGTCCGGCAATTTCTACTGATGCGCTGATGGCAACTTTCAAGTTTTCTACGCAAGTGTCATCTCTCAGCAGCTCAGCGTCTATTCTCCAGCAATTGTTATTAGAGTGTGGGCCGGGGGATCCCTTTACCATCGTGACGAGTGAGGCATGATCCGTCTTCTCTTTTAGGTTGGCCGTGAGCGCGAGTACTTCGCATCCTTCTACCAAAGGGAGGAGGAAGTCCGGAGGGTACATCCGGTCTATTCTACTTCCTGCTGATCTAGAGGTACGGGTTGCTACGAAGCTGGTCTTTATAGAGGTGTACCCATATGTCCGAGAGGCTTAGGTGCCGAAGGGTTTTCACCAACTCTTTCGCATTGTAGGTTGATCTTCCTTAGCTTGGCCCCCTCACGTCCCGGTTAGAATCTACCATGCAATTAAAATCCCTGACCAGTACGTGGGGATTGGGCTCTAGGAGGAGTTGGTGCATCACTTGAAAGAACTTATTCGTATCTTTTCTTCTCACGGGGGCATAGACGTTCACAATGCGTATCTTTTTGCCTTCGATGAAAATGTCAATCATTGTGTACCGACCATTCGCCCCGAAAATACAATGGGACTTTGATCGAAATCTGCCTGATACGAATATTACTCCGACCCCGCATGCTCTCGTGGTCGCCAGAGAGAAAAAGGCGTCGGTCTGATGATCTCCGCGGAAATTAACCACATCCAGCGGCGTTCGGAAATTCGCCTCTTGAATAAAGAGGAGATCTATGTTCTGGTTTCTAGCGAAACCTAGGATGGCTGCTTGTTTCGCCCTATCTCTAAACCCTCGGATATTCCACGTAGCCAGTTTCAAAAAGGCCACCAAAAACCTTAAAAAGAAGAAAACAAAACGCGGGAAGTATCGAGGCTAGCAAACAGCGTGGCAGTCATCCGCCGATTGGGCGTGATGCCAAGCGCTGGAGAGGAGAAGGAAAAAAGGGTGAGCGAATGCACCGAGCAAGATAGGCGACAGCCGCGTGCCGGCAGAAAGGGGCAAGGAGGGTGCCTCGCCAGAAGGAGAAAAGAAGGCAAGTGGGACATAGTGCGGCCAGAGCGAACTAGAGGAATGGAAAAGGGCCGTGAAGCCGACAAGGCAGGGGCGCCGCTTCAGTGACTTGCGTCTCGGGGCTTGGGGGGTGGTTCCCCGTTGCCTACACCGCCTTTCTCGAGCTTCTGAGCCTTCGCGTGTGGTGGAGCGTCACTATCACTGCTTTGACCTGCTGGCCCGGGTCTACGCTGCCGGGCCTCCTTGCTGGTCTGCCCTCTCACCCAGTTATCACTTATCATCATCAGGGCGTCTTCGTGAGCGTGAGCGAGCTCTCTGCTCTAGCCCAGTGGCCAGCTGTCCAGTTTTCGCGTCCGATTTCCGGCTTGGGCGTGGCGAATGGGAGGCGGGGGAGGAAGTCGGTGCAGCATGGTTGCATTCGCTGTCGGCGGGTAGAAAATAATACCCTTTACTTTTTATGGGGGCGTTGTCGCCGGCTGGGTCTTGGGTGCCGGCCTCCAAGGCCAGGCTGGTCACTGGAACCCGGACGTTGACGGGTGTGTGGGATAAAGCGAGGAGGGCCTCTCCCTGCTCGTTGAACTCGGGGGTCGCTCCAGCCGCGGTCAGCAAATTTCCGCAGTCATCCTGGCTCGCCGAGGGTGGAGGCGGCTTAGGGGGGGACAATTGCGCTGAACCCGTCTCGATATCGCTCGACTCTGTTTCGATCGACCTGGTGGTAGTCTCGTCAAAACTCCCGGGCCTCTCCCCCTCACTGGCGGACGTATCGCCGATGCCACTGCCTGAAGTCATATCGGAGTCTAAGTCGCGGTCCCCGGAAGGGGATCCCCTCTCGGTTGTGCGGGATGCGGACCCGGACGTAAGGACCTGCATACGCGGCGAGTTAGTTGCTCGGGCAGAGGCGGGGCCGCTTGACTGAGAGTGCGACGAAGCGGATTCAGATAGCGAGGGGAAGCCGCGGGCGGCCGAAGCGTATGAGCGCTTACGAAAGCACTCGCGAGTTCCCGCAACGTTTACAGTCTGCCGAGCAGCTCTCAGTTTCGTGGCCGAAGGTGCCGCACCGCTTACAGTACGCCGTGGTGCACGCAGTCACCATATGCCCGACTTAACCGCAACGCGCGCACACCCGGTACATGCCTCTGTATTCGCACATGACTTTTTGCCCCGCAATAGTGATGAAGTAGGAGACTGGGCGGCACATCTCAATTTTAACCACACGTACCCCGTTTAACTTGGTCTGGCGAGTGGCTAGGGTGGCGAACGAATAGTCCTTCACTTTACCAAACTGTGCTAAGGCGTTGCTAAGGCCCTCGTCTGATAGAAAAGCGGGGTAACGGTAAACGTTCACATATGTCACCAGGCGGCCCGACGGCCTCTACGGGCACCCTCGCCCCGTTCACTTCAAGTCCTTCCGCCACCATTAGCTTCGTCGCCTGGCCAGCATTGCGGGTGCATACAAAAAATTTTGCACCCCCCATATGTTGCAGTACTAATACTCTGTCGTCACCTGCTGTCTATTCAATTGCGTCAATTAACTCATCGACAGAGATATCGCCCTCGGGCGCGGAAAACATGAAACAATTCTCCCTCACCGGGAGTTCAAATGGCGTGGCCATTCTGGTGGGCGGACCCCGCAAGCCGCCGGGTGGGCGTGGCTCGTGGGTGACTTGCAACATGCAGTTGAGCTGCACTTTTGTAGGAAGCGGCTCAGCCGAGGCGGGTGCCGCGCAGGTCTTGGTGGTACCAGGTGGACTGCAGGGGGACTCCGGGACGGCGGGCATGAAGCGGGGACATTGCACCTCCTCCTGGCATGGGGTAGGCGGGCTCCAGGCAGTAACGGCACGAGACACAGGGGCAGCGGTCGCGCGTAGAAGACGCCGGTGCCGCGCAGACTTCTTTTGTCGACTTGAAACCCTGGGGTCGACGTCCGCGTGACGTGACCCCGGGTCTCGCGCGAGGACTCGAGAAAAGACAGCTAGACCGGCGAACGGAGCGTCGGCCAGTCGATCAACAACTGACAAGCGGTGAAGCGCGTCGGCATTTATACTCTTGCCGTCGAGTGTTCTAGCGTTATCGCTGGCGGTGGCGTAGGTTCAGAACAATCTGTACCATTCGCACAGTGGGCGTGATCTTATCAAAATGATCTACTAAGTCCGGAACCTTCTCGAAAACTGCAGGCGCGGTTTGCGCTGAGAATCGTGTGGTGTTTTGGGACGATAACAAAAACTTGGGAAATGGAACGTTGCAATATAAATATATTTACAATCATAAATTAAAATACTATATGATTAGGTTTAGCCAAGCGAGCCTTATGCTTCTGCTCTAAAATTAAAATTCAATTTAATAACTCACATGTTATATAACACCCACCTGTTGCTTCATTCAAGCTCTAAAAGCTGACATGTCACATCTTACTAGCCCCGACAATACCTTGATATCAAAGGAAAAAAATGGCAGATTCCACATATAATGGGAATCAATGATATGCAAACCACGAATCAGCAAACTTGATATGTAGCTTTAAAATCAGTACGAAGTTAATCGGTGGACGTAAATTATGCCATGCATGACTTCTTTGACAAGGTTATTTTGTTCGGACACAGTATTTACCTTTGTCGCCCAACACGTCACGTACTACAAAATTTGGTATATGTGTAGGTAGCGAAACGGTCACGAGCATGGTATGAGCGCAGCATGTAGTTATGTTTATATGACACTCATGTCGTGTATGTACCAGTCATAATTTTGTCATCCAGTAACGTCAAGTAATACTAAATTTGGTTTATACGAAGGTAGCGAAACGGTCGTGAGCGTATCATGAGCGTTGCGTATAGTTATGTTCTTACATCGTCGATATTGTAGTGGAATAATATATGGACCTCAAAAATATTAGAAACAGTATTTAACAACAATAAGTTAAGATATTACAATATATATAGGTTTAGCCAAGTGAACCTGCCACATCTTAATCAAGAAAAATAAATTTTATTTTAAGATTGAAATGTTATGTAACACAAACTAGAATTATTAGGAAAGGTATTGCAGCTGAGGTGTCACATCTCAGTAGCCAAAAGTATCGCATGATACTACAGGAAAAGAAAAACCTCTGCGATAGGCACAGCAAACCTTTTATTCACGCTTTATATCTAACTGGAGCACAAACGCTTATTTCTACGAAAAAGATTTTTATAGTGATATCTTTTATATTTGATGCAATACGTAGTTTAGCCAACTTACAATTAAATATCATGAGGCGACTACACTGACACGCTGAATAATATAATATGCCGAGACTGCACACAAACTAAGATTTTCAGACATTGCTTTATTGCTTGCCGATTACACTAAATAAAGAAGGAATTCATTGTGACACTGTTCGCACGCTCTCTAGCATTTCTATTTTAAATATGCTTTACCAGTTTGTGAGTAGGTATAACTTCTGTTTGTATGCTTCTTTATTTTGATGCATAGGATGTGCGTTTCTGGTTTGTGCAAGTTTGTATAACTTTTTGTCCCGATGCAAACCATGTGCATTGCCTGTTTAATACTAACGTGTGTTTACTTTACTTTTGTTGTAATGTTGCCACAGTTACCGTGGCGACATGGGGCTTTGTCGAGCGTTTTATAGAGCTTTTAACCCCTGTACTGGCCACTTACTGTAAAACTGTACGCGGTAAAATGAAATTAACTCTAAATTCTAAAGATATTTATCAAAAGAACAAAAACTACTCTGCGAATATTGCATAAAAACCTCCCACGTGTAACCCTTCTATCGGTAAAAGAACATAAATATAAGAGCGAATAAAAATGTAGGCACGCTATACCAGCAGAACAAAGTCGAGATTGTGATAAATAGTTAATGTTCAAAACATATCAGATGAGGTAGCAATAGTCCGATAAGACGTTCGAGCAGTCAACGCACGGCCTTATCAATAGCGCACGATAGACGAGTCTGCTTCGGAGCTTTGGGCTGTAGGTTATTCGCGTTAGTCATGGACGGATGAATTGATGAATGAACTTTATTATTATTCAATATGCCGCGCAATGGTTCTGGCCTGAAGCGGACCACCCCCACGTTGTGATCGAAAGTGCTGGCCTTTCAGCTACTTTGTGGGCCCGTTGGACTGTCGATATTCGTGTCTCTGATAGAGGACTGTATAAAGATTTGTCCTTTCGTTCTTCAGTATTTTCTTTGTCTCAGCGTAACATGGAGCAACGCCAAAGTATTAGACCAAAATCCGTGTTGTCATTGCATTTATCGAATGTTGTGCAACAAGAACTCTGAATAAATCCTGTTAATTGAAAGTGGGTTCGGAAATGTCTTTGTTGATAGCCTTAGCGTAATGGCCTGCGCTCTGTTCAGTTTATTCTGTGGAGGGACGACGACCCTGTGTCCCATATAGAAATGTGCCGTCGTCTCATTGTACGAGAGAAGCTGATCCTTGCATTTAGAAAAGTCAACATCTTGCGTTCCATCCGGAATGGTTCACAAGTCCTCGTGCAGCAATGTGGGCAGATTCGTTGAGGTTTGCGGCATCACCATTGATTTTTCCCATTAGAGCAGGAAACCAAATAATCATGTGTGGCTCAGTTACTCTTCCTTTGAGTATTTCCAGAGCCTGTCTAGAGATTAATTTTTTGGCAAAGGCTCCCAGGGCCACCATAGTATCGCTGTAGATCCTCGATCAATTAGGGTCTGTGCCGGAAAAAGTTGTGAACTCCTGCCCAAATGTTGGTGTTCTTGCCAAGAACACTCTATTTCATGCCTTATCTTTGCGGGCACCCACACACACGAGTACCTACACTTAAAGAATTCTACCGTAAAGAGTAAAGCAGTCAGAAAAGCTCTTGCTTGAGCAACCACCCAGTTCGCAGGAAGCACACAACCACGTGTGCCCCACACGATGACACTTCCACAGCACTTCAATTCACCACACACGATGAATTATGCATCGGAAGCTTACAATTACGTAGTATGCACTTCAGTTAAATAAGTAAGTAAGCGTAAATAAATGTTTAAAAGGTCACACGAAAAATCTAGACACGGGCGATCCAGTGCTTACAGCTCTAGATCGCTCAAGAAGGCGGGGGGATGGAATCCCTGCTGCGGAGGCTGCATTTTTTGATAAATGGTGAAAAAGTATGTGCCCAGTGTGCTTACATTTAGGTGTTTGTTGAAGATTTCCAGGTGATCGAAATCGTCGGAGCCCTTGTCGAAGGGTGTCCTCTCATAATGACAATATTGTTTCAGCATGTACTACCAAAGGTAATCTTATATTGTTATTATTGACTGAGAACACCATGGGAATGGTGTTGGTTGTGGACATAGAGCGCTCATGCATGCGATTCTCAGAAGTATGATTCAGTATTTTAGGGACATAATATTACGGGTCGTATCACACGTCTAAATGGGCTCAGCCAACTATGGAGCTTTAGGGGGGTCACCTTTGAAGAGACCCTCCCACAATTCTTATTGCCAATACACCGGGTGCTTAGCAATGTAATGCCAGCTGTGAGCAACTCTGTCAAAATCACCACCTCTATATCTATGTTGTATAAATCTCAGAGAGAACCAGCAATGATGCTGCCACTTTGTGCTACGACTTGATGGCCATTTAACTATCCAGGTTTTTTAGCTTCATCAGACACACGAGGGCGCTTTAGTTGTAAACATGGACATCAAGAACATTAATTCGCTAATTGATTTAAATAGTCCTATCACAAATATCATTCATCTCACCGAAAATAATAGCTTCAAGAAACACTGTGCGGTGTGGCTGGTTAAGCTAGTTGTGATTATACGTACTTCAGTAAAAAAACGCAGAAATGTGTGCCCTGATAGCCTTTCTGGGCCATCACAGTTGGCTGCTTGAAGACGATTTGAAGCATTTGAGCTTAAAGCTCAATAATTTTTCACTGCCTGTGGTTTGAAAGCATGCTACCCATTACATTGAATTTGGTGATATGCGATAGGTTTGCCGACAATAGCAACAATCGTCTTCATGAATTTCACTGTAGTTTTCCACAGCTAATGCTTATCCAATACAAATATTTATCAAAAATATTCACTATGTGGTTTATTTTGCATTAGAACACGATATCTCTAACGCCTTCAACTCTATTAGGCGAAGCTTCAAAATATCCCGATTTCCTAGTGTATCTCGATAAATGAATACCGATACTGAAGAATATCTCCCGAATATTACCATGACACTCTTATGTTTTAAGGCTTACTATTTCTAACTTTTCAGTAAAATAGAAAAAAACTTACATCTTCATTATTCTTGACATCAGAGCCTGAACGTTCACCTCATAAGCATGAAAACCATTTCTCAAAAATGAACGGCCAAAATAGCAGAGTGCTAACTAGACTGTTTGCCTGACTGATGTAGCAATCATTAACACATTTGTTTGTTTAAACGCAGCCTAATCTACACTGATTTGGTTTGGGATATATAATATAACCACCACTATGAATTAACTTGAATTGTTACGCTTTCTTTTTAGGACTCATCGTCATCATCCAATTCACGGCAATAATCACATGTAGTTCATTGAGTACGACAAGCCAAGCCCCTAGAATGCTTTGCACATATTAGGCAGAACAAAGTCAATCCAACAAACAATACGACCAACGGAAGTCAAGGTGAGCCAAGTTGCTGTGGTATAGTCTTTGCGTTTGTCGGTCCGTCCGTTCGTGCGTCCGTCCATGCGTTAGTCTATGCGTCTATCTGTCCGTCCGTGTGTTCGTCCGTCCATCCTTGCGTGAAACAGACAGACAGACAGACGATGGCCGGACGCGGCCAGCGGATGATTCACGGTTTGCCGAAAGCAAGTATTATACGCGCAAGGCGGCGGCTCGCGCTAGAACAAGGAACTCCGACGTGCGAGCGTGCAAGATAAGTAACAATTACGTGACACGAAGACGTTGGCGATTGCGCGTTAGTCGGTGGCGCAATACGATAGTGGGTGTGGTGTAGTAAAATAAAACCAGTTTTGGTGCACACACATGTTCAGAAGGTTGGCCGATGGACAAGGCTGCAGAGCAGCGTGCGCGCAAGGTGGCGGTGACTCGCGCTCGAAGATGGAACCCCGATGTGCGAGCGCGGAAGGAAGAAGCGGGCCGTGAAGCTGCGCGGTGGCGACGACAATATCTCGGCGTACGAGAACGGGAGGCCAATGCGGCGCGGCAGCGGCGTGCGGACCCAGCTTCGGCCCTCTCTCCATCACTGACCCCGTGGTTATGTTGCCATTTTTTTCCTTTTCCTTCCTTTTCTGGCACCTTTCTTGTATCTGTTTTTTATCTCAACATTCTTCTCCGCCTAGCTTTTTTCTCTCTTTCTTTTCTCTCGTTTTCCCTGTTTCTCACGTATTGTTTCTTTTCGTCCATTTTTTTTCTTTTTTATATTTGTATTCGTTCCCTCACCAATCGCTCCACCGCGGTGGTCTAGCGGCTAAGGTACATGGCTGCTGATCCGCAGGTCGCGGGATTGAATCGCGGCTGCGGCGGCTGCATTTCTGATGGAGGCGGAAATACTGCAGGCCCGTGTGCTCAAATTGGGGTGCACGTTAAAGAACCCTAGGTGGTCAAAATTTCCGGAGCCCTCTACTACGGCGTCTCTCATAATAATATAGTGGTTTCTGGGCGTTAAAGCCCACATATAAATCAATCCCTCACCAATCCTATGTATTGAATTTCACGCCAGCCAATTTCATGAAGTTGTTCTTGGATCGAAGCAGAGGATGAATAAGGGGACATGGTGCAATAACATTAGGATTAGAAAGCGTACCCAATATAGGTGCTCTTGAATGATTTCGCCCTTCTCACTTTTTCTTCTTTTTTAATGTATTTCACGTATCGTTCTTTGATTTCTCGATCTCTTTTTTTTTCAGGTAGCATTGTATTTTAATATCGTTTCTGAGATACAGTGTTGCCTCTTCCTATAGGTGATATGAGCCTTGATTTTTAGGCATCGTAACGAAACATTCTATTGGGTCTGCATAAAGCGAAGAGTAGCTTGACCGCCCAGCTGCGGTATGCAACAATAGCTTCATGGAGAATTACAATCTGTGTAATAACTCCAATTTGGAAAGTTGAAAACGTGGACGTAAACAAGTATTCGCCCTTTAACGGCCATATCTATCATAACTGCCTTCGCTAATTTTCAGAATAACCGGATTATTTAACTTCGCAAGATACACAATTACTGGGAAAGACTGCGTGCTTGAATATATTAGGCGTATTTATATAACAGAGCAAGCGCCACAACGTATAACACAAGCTTGTACAGCGAGGAGGCGACGTCGCAAATAAGATGTGTCAGTCGCCATTTTCAACGCCTTTTGTTGTGCATTTGAGGGGGCCACTTCGTAAAAACAATAACTGAATAACTGTGGAATTTCCCGCTCTGCTGAATATGCGTATATATACCCTGCGTGCTCCTCTCTAACCCTTGAATATCTTTCATAGTAAACGCCCTCAAAAAGAACAATTGAAATGCGCAGCTCCAAAATGTTTTGATAGAGCGATCAGATGCTGCAACTACAGCACTTCGAAATGTACCCAGCATGTGACCGCTACCTTCACGGCACCTTTCCGCTTTTTTGGTTAGTTCTCTCTACTACGTGCTCGAGAGTTCAGTGGGGAGAAAATATTCGTCAGCTGCCATTGCGTAAACAGAGCACGTATGACGTGACACTAAACTCGCCAAAAAAATAAAATATTGTTTCACACACGCCGCACCGACAACAGGCGCCACTGCGGATGTTCCCATTTTTTTATGCACATATATACCAAGTATAGCTGACGGGGATGCGACCAGCACCGCAGCTGCCTGATAGAGAATCGGGCTCATTATTTGAAAGTGGCTAGTTTGGACCCTGCTGGTTGCAATTTATCCTTTCGTTCACACTGTTTTCCCATTTACACTGAAATTACTTATAGTATAAATATTATGTTTAGTTCTCATTTTTATTGTATCTAGCAAAAAAACGAGTTTTAAAATTTAGACTTTGCTTGTTTTAGCTTCAAACTACACAGTGTTTCAAATTAAAATGCGTTATTGCGAAGTGCAGGGAGACATGCAACTGTTTTAAATAAGCGCACTTCGAATTTGAGGTTGAATGCTAAAAAGGATGGACGCCGCGCTACACTAGACGGCCGAACCCAGACAAGGCACCTCGAAACTCGCTAACTTGAATTAGGTGCTGATAAGCCTTCGTGGTAGGTGCATTCGTAAATGCAGGTCATTAGGCTCTGACAGTGAAAAGAGTTCATTGGTCTGTCTTTGAAATGCCTACAACAAGCAAGGCATGCATTTACGAGAGTATTTAGCCGTGATGTCAATATTCCTGATGATATTTACGCTCCAACTGACGTCTAATTTTCTGGCAGACGTAACGCTTTCAATGTTGAAAGTAATCAGTAAATAGCAGTCGATTGTCTTTCTTCGGCCGCGAATGTATGAGCGTCGTTTGCAGCTTTCCCATAACCTTCTGCACAGCGTCTGCATGTTCATGTACCCGGAATTTCTGCTGTTTGTTATTCAGTTCTTCTGCCAGTCATCTTCGTCGTAATCAAAATGCAGCTTTGAAGAACTGTGGTATGTAAGTCATTTCACCTTGTGAATCATGTAATAGTTGATGATGGATAAATTGATCATCAGCATAAGAGATAAAGATATTGCGAATATAAAGACGTACAACTATAAATTTTACACGTATGGGACTAACTACATTCGAAGTTTAATGCATGTCCTCTTCTAACTTCACCTTCGCGACAGCGCGCGGAACAAATGACATTCACATTGTAGTACGTCATCCAACACCCAGTCATGGTTAACTTATCTACAAGAAGCTAATGCTTTTGAAAAAAAGTTTTTCAACAGATTCGTCACCGATATTGGCACAATCTCGATAGCTTAATATAAAAGGGTAACAAAAGTAATCTTAACATGACTGAATGAAGCGAGCACATTTAACAAAGGCTGTCAACGCAGAAGTCTCCCCTGATGATCCCTGTTTCAAAAGGTGATCTTTTGCCGGAGCTGTCGATGAGTTAGTCATGTAAAGGTGTTTCATGACCAGAAAAAAACTTTTTGCACGCACTACATTGAGAATGGATGCCACTAACTACAGTGCTGCGGCTTATGGGCATGCTTCTGTGCTTCTTATTTCCAGAGTTTTTCGTTTGGAAGTGTAAGCACTCAGAGCATCTATCTATCTATCTATCTATCTATCTATCTATCTATCTATCTATCTATCTATCTATCTATCTATCTATCTATCTATCTATCTATCTATCTATCTATCTATATCTATCTATCTATCTATCTATCTATCTATCTATCTATCTATCTATCTATAAAGCCGCTTGCGTTTCAGTGCTCTCACAATCACCCTGTTAACTTGGGCTAAACGAAAATTAGTATGAAAAGGTAAAATGGTTTGATGAAAACTACTCGATGGGCATGATATCAACAATGTCACATTTCCGTTGCGTACGTCGTCTAACACTTTGCTAAACCAGTGGCACATACGCCCGGAGTGAGCATGTGCCACTGGTAGGGTGGTATGTGCACAGCTGTTCGATAGTTTGTCTGACAAGGAACGGCGAGAAAACACTTGCCTAATTTTATAGCTACATTGTAAGAGAACGCGTACATCGGAAGCGTTTACCTGACGAATGCAAAGAGTAAAGTCCGCTTAGGATCGTCATAGTAGCAGTGTCCACGGCTACTATCCTCGCGACCAGCATTGCTTTATATCTGGTTACTGCTTGTGGTGTTATAAATATGCATGTCGCTGTTGGCATAATTACGCAACTGTAACAGACTCGTGCCTCTTTCTCTTTCTTGACTGCATTCCGTACACAGTAAACAAACTTGCACCCTTAAGGGTGTTTGGCCGTGTGTGTAACTAGCTTCCTTACACTTTACCATAAAGATGCTTTGAGAAATCAACGTAGCCAATGCATGGGTGCTTTCGTGCATCATAAACCCTTTTCTCTAAAAGTTTTTTTCAGCAGCCAAGCGCCCCTACAACCTTAATAAAATTTTATTTCGCCCTTACAAGTTTAAATATAAAGGCGCTATCACACCCTCACACCAGTAAATAAAGGGTGATATTACACCTTTAAAAATTGTTAGTACATCCTCACAGCCTTAAATGAAAGGTGTTATTACAGCCTGAAATCTTAATATGAAGGTATTTATTACACCATTTGCTCAGAAGCCGTGCTTGCTCATGCTGTTTCTTGGTCATGTATATTAGTGGGCCCTGTAGGGTAATACTTCCCAGAAGGCCCTCTCGCTTGAAGCATCAGCTGTTCTAAATGAGCTATTGCGTTAAACATGCATCTAGGTTTCAATTAAGCAACCATCACACCGCGACTCATAATATTACACTTGAAGCCACAAATATCACAAGTTACACTATACGCTGTATGCCACTTACTGACAGACAAGACATGGAAGGGTGGTTTACACCATTGTAAGGATAATCGTCCATAATCGTCCTTGTAATATAGGGCTGTGTAAATCTGTGTCTCAGCTCTGTTCAGCATTTTTCTTGTCACACTTATCGCATGTTTTACGAACAGAGAACTCCATATAAATCCTGTCAATTAGGAGAGCGTTTGGGTAAGTTCTTATTAATAGACTTATTGTAACGACCTGAGCTCTAGTTAGTTTATTGTGTGGATGGGGGAAGACCCTGCGTCCTACATAGAAATGTTTAGTTATCTTGTTGTGTGAGACAAGGTGATCCTTTCATTCTGAAACCTCAACATTTTGCCTTCTGGATGCATGATTGCCAACAGTGGCGGAACAAGTCTCGTAATTGAGAAGCGGGGAGCAATCCTTCCTTAGCCTTAGTCGTCCACCGGAGTGTATATATATATATATATATATATATATATATATATATATATATATATATATATATGTGTGTGTGTGTGTGTGTGTGTGTGTGTGTGTGTGTGTGTGTGTATATTTGAGCATTTCCATGCACCTCTCATCTTATCTGCTGTAGATAATCAAGAAAAGCGTAGACTGGAGGGGCGTGACATGAGAGAAGCAGGGAAAACACAGCGCTAACTCCCTCAGCCATCGGGAACCGGACCCAATTCTTGGTTACAGGCTCATCCTGACGTGATCTCGTACGTGCGACCGGGCTATGGCTGCATGTCTCTGGTACGTTACAGCTTCAAGAAGTCCTGTGTCAGTGTACACGCTGAGCTCTCCGTCTTGGGACACGAGCTTTGTCATTTGTGTCCGGCCGGAGGCTGCTACAGCACCCGTTCCTTCTGGTCGAGTGGTAGCCAGTGAAGACTGTTTCAACCAGGTGCTCGTCCCACAACGGGCCAACAACCACTGACATTGTTTTGAATAGTGTCCTTGTCTGAATTGTACGATGGCCTCGGGAACTAAATTGTCAAGAACTTCATTTCTTGTTGGGAAAAGCACATGGACATTTTCACTTTCCGCTGGTGTTATATGTGGTTGGTTTCAGTGTGTGTGTCAAATGTTCGGGGGAAACGGTTTCGTCTCTTCGAGAGTTTTTCCGGCGGTGTTGCAGTCCCGCAATGAAACTGAACGCACCGGTACATTGCAAAATATACATAATAAAGTAACACAGTTAACAGAGGTGCCACTCCAGCTGTGTCGGGACTATCTTTTCCACCACCTTCGTAATTTTGTCTGGCTAAAACAATTCAATGGTACGACGACAGATCTAGCGGAAATTTATTAGGTTGAAGGCTACATTTTAGTTCTCGTGAAACGTGGAATTTGCTTGAAGAGACGCTGTGGACATTTAGCAGGGCCTGTCGCGCTTTCTCGCAAGAATTTTTATCACTGAGTAATTTGAACCGTCCAGCCTGAGAGATGTGCACCTGCAGCTTGCTAGTGCCGCTTCTTGTACCTCAACCGAAAACTTGAGGTTCATGCAGGAGTCACGAGACAAAGAAGCGGTGGAGTGCATAGGTGCCCTTGAAATCAGAAGTAAATGAATTTCATGAAGAGTTCCTCGGCCGCCTAAATGAAACCTATTTTCAGACCTGCTTGGAGCGATAGTCTCGAAAGGTAAATTCTGGTGCTGTAGATGATTCACTTTGCAATAAGTACTTGATAACGTAATAAATTCTGTCATCGTACCAAGGCCTCAAAATATCTTTTTCTGTCTTATAATGAACCGAAAAAATGCGGTTCTAGGTCATCCAAAGTCTTGTTGCCTCTCTGAGGCCATACATTGATTGTTTTGCCTGTATCTTGTTTTCACGCACCTCTGACTACCCAGTAGGCACAGTGATATGACTTAAGATTCTTTGTAATATATGAAAGGTTGAAATGCGCACGTAGCTTCTTTTGTGGTGTTACGAATGTCATTGTCAAATCTGACAGAGCCATACTTTCACAGAGTTCCTCCACTTGCAGCTGGAACGCTGACCAGTAAGTCGATCTCTTGGTCGCAGGAGAGACGCAGAGATGACAATAGATAGTGCATTTATCTTTATAAAAGTAGAAAAATAAGGTCTTTCGGGAGGCTCAATATTTACGAACCACCTGACGCATATTTCGAGATGCCAAGAGACCGTGATGAAGAGCAAGCAACTGCTGTTGCTCGTTTTCCGCAAAAAAGCCAGACTAATTTTTTAACCAGCACAGAATTTGCATTGTCGCGAATTAGGTCAACTTCATTCCGTTAAAATTGATTATCCTACTACCCCATCGCGGTTGATGGTCACGGTTCTTCGTTTTCACCTTTAGGCAAGCGTACCGGTTCTCATGCTAAGGTAACAGCGGCTGTTCCGCATTTGTAAGTTCATATCTTACGTATACAACAGAGTACTTCGTTCTCTGCTGAAATATGACAACAATGACTCGTGCCCAAGTATGCTGAAAACGTTGTGAACTTTTCGTTTACAAATCACGGCATATGAGAAATAATTCCGAAAAAACGAAGGACCTAGAGTTTGAGGTTGAGGTACTGTGATTAACGTGGAGGTCGTTACATTGAAAAAGATGGGCTTGCCTTTCCTGCGGAACCACAGCGATGGGTCCAAAGCGTTTACGGTAATTACCAATAACTTCGGTCAGAGCGCGCAGTACTTGCGAAGCTCTGCGAGTGACCGGAGTGTCAAAGTTGTTCACTAGCAGGCGCGTGACCTGCGCGAGAAACTTTAGCATCAATATTTTCTCTTGATTTCGTCACAGTCTTTGTTTTGCATCTCTTGATGGTCTTTCTCTTGCAACTCATCAGTAGAACTGACATTATAGAGTTCAGTGAGCGAATACCTTGCATTAGCACTGGCGCTTCCAATGTACTTGTTAGTGCTCGCTGTGCCTCCCTTGTGGAAGCCGTGGCTGCATAAGCACAGTTTTTTCAGTCGGTGTTTTCCTATGCGTGTTTGTTTTAAAGGTAATTCACAGAGGACTCGAAGAAGTAACTGCAGGGCGTCCCTAACACCCCAATATTGGCTGTTTCCGTGGATTTCGACGCTCGATGATTAAATGATTTTTTGGCTTCAGCGTCAAAAGAAACACCACGTGATTATGAAAGAAGCCGTAGTGAGGAGATTCACGAATTTCGACCACCTGGTGTTTGAACGTGCACCCAAATCTGACCACATGGGCCTACAATATTTCTGCCTCTATCGGAAATACAGCCGCCACAGCCGGGATGAATGTCGATGCTCAAATGCGGCGGCAGCATGTCTGCGTGATGACACAGTACTTACCATCTTCCTCATTATAGGTTGCTCTTTCTGATGTAGCAAGTATTTTTTCGAGGATGTGGTGCCTGGACCATGAACATCAGGGCACTTGATCTCTTTCTACAGCAACTGCATGAGTCTTGTGACTGAGAACGCCGTGGGCCTACTGTTGGCTTCGGAAATATTGCACTCACGTGTCCGATCGCCGAATATCGTCTGCGCTTTAGGGGTATAGATATAAAGTGTCATACTGCATGCCTAAATAGGCCTACTGTTACGTGGAATAGTAAGTGGTCACAGTTGAAGGTGACTCTCACTGAATTTGTACTGCCTGTGCATCGAGTTTGTAGTATGTTAACGCCATCCGTCACTGACTCAGTCAAGATCGCCAGGTCGTTTTCAGTATTTAACCTTTTCAGACGCTATGTACTGTACCATACACGCACGGGCGTGCGTGTCTTCTAAGCTATTTTTCTTCCAAGTTATATTTTTATCTAGAGATTATATTCCATTTATGCTTTCAGTAAGCTTCAATGACTTAGGATAAAGAGATGTTTATATTACAAATTATTTAGAACGAGTTACTATAACTAACAATAAATCAACAATTATCTCAATATTTTTGTTGCAATAGAATAATAAGTGCCTTGAAGTAACGTTATAGTGAATTGACACATTTACAGGCAGTTCTCAATAGTTGGCGTCTTATAGGGTTAATGCTAAAATGTTGTAGCCAACTGCAGCGATAACAGCGTCGTTTTGTAGAACGACGTAAAACACCTTCACACTACCCAGGGTTCTTAGCTTCATTAGAGCCATGGTGTAAAATACAGCTGATCAAAATTTCGAGTGCGCCTTATTATAAGCATAATAGCAGCTTCCTTCTATCCTAAACACGGGTTCAGCTCGGCAATGTATAAATATGCGCGCAACCACATTCGAAGTTCAACGTACATCGGCTGCTTTTTAAATCACTGCATAGAATGAGGAGACCCAAATGACATGCGCATTCCAGTACATCACGCCTCAAATGTTTAAGAAGTATGGTTTATTCAAAGATATAATAATATGTCTATCGGGAGCAAATGCTTTTAAAAAAGGCTTCTTGCGACAAATACATAGCTGCTGTCCGCTTGACTTCGAATGGTTAAAGGGACACAAAAGTCAACTATCAAGTCGGCTTTCATTGTTGAAACGGTGGTCCAGAAACCTCATAGTGTTACTTTCGTGCCATGTTACTTTTGTGCCAAGAAAGGGCCTATTTTGAGAAAAAATCACGTTTTAGTGCTCCGCATCAAATAAGTGCACTTCAAATTACATGGTTGAAGAAGCGAACTGGCCGCACCGTCTCACGTCACTGTTGCTGTGCAGGGTCTAAACATGCTATATTTATTTCACTTTCAGGGCAGGATTGCGATGAAGTTCAAGGTAAGTGAATTATTTTGACAAAGCGTTTCGGTAAGTAAAGCAACCGAAAGTTCGCCATTTCACAAAGGCCATGATTTAAAACCAATTTTCAACGAAGAGACTTTCTGAGTACTGTACAGGCTTTCCTCCACCATGCAAGAAAAAAGACATCTAGAAGAAAGAATTCTCCTATAGAATGTCATTTGTAATTGTCTACGTTCTGCACATCCGTAAAGTGAAGGTATGATTGTGGCCTTCACAAGCATTCCGCCTTCGAGTGGAGGAGAAAGTGAACATTTTTATCCAAAAATGGAGAACAATAGGTCTGCAACGACAGGAATTTCTCAGCTAGAGCAGATCACTGCTCTTCTTTCGGAGTGATTCAAAATTTTAGGTGCGGATCACTTATGTGGCTCGGCTTGTTCATTCAACTGATGTTACGTCATCACGCTCACTGTTAAGCGCTGAATGCAGGCCCTAACACCTCTAATGATGCTGAAAGCCATATTGAAGTCAACGAAGGTCCGAAATAGTGTAATTAAGAAACATACTCAGTCAGTCATTGCAATATTTCAACAAAATTGTTAAAATTTTTCTGAGTTAAAGGCTGGCCCAAGCCTATTGTGATGAATTAGCGTTACCGGCTGGCAAAGCTAGCGATTGCCCTTTCCCTAGCACCAACTCTGATTCTGTCCTTGTTGAGTACGTGATTATATCTGATGAAAGAAGAACCCAAAAGAACTTGCTGCATATGACACGTATTTCTACTGGTGTAACAAGCAAGAAGGTGAAAAGCGTAGTGAAACTTTTGCACACATGTCGCACACCGACCGACCTCTATACGTGCAATTACTGCGAAATTTCACCTACAATTCTAGTTCACGCACAGTGCAACTATCTACAAAAATATTTTTATATTGAAATTCATAGCCCAGAAAAAGCGACCGGTTACCAACCTTTCCGCCCAAGTGATGGCACGGACACCGAACGAGCGGCACGCTTCTTGAATCAGCATGCCGCTACTCAAATGCTAACACAATAGACTAGCTCAGACAGACAGTGAAATTCGACTGGTGGGTCAACTCCGCCGGTAGTGCATTAGAGCTTTCAAGTGGACTCTTCCTTTAGGCCTCCATTTGGCCTCAGCTGATAGTTAACCAAAGCGTCTGACAATGCGAAATAAGAGGGTTCAGCCCCTGTAGTTGTCAGCAAACACACGTAGGTTTTCCCTCTTCTCGGAACACTTTGCACCACCTGCTAGCTCATATATTGTATTTTCAGTGCTGAATTGAACGTTATATAGATGTCAGATTTGCCGTCTTACGCGACCGAGCATTCATATTTGCATAACCGTGGCTGTGGGGGTTTCTTTCTGCTTTCAGGTCTGTTTCTGCACTGGTTGCAATTTTTGTTGGATACCCCGAATCCGTTGTACAGGATACGTGTGACAGCTTTGCTATACAAGCGAGTCATCTGCATGGTCCTCGACCATACTCTCACCATCTGATACCTCGTCCAGCGGTACACAAGAATACTGTTATCTCAGACTTTAACGCTCTTTCAACAAAGCCTTTCAGATGCCATTCTACTTCTTGTTGGCATGTCCTCGTACTCTAGGAGTTTCTAAAGCTCAAGTTATTGAGACTTGAACTGCCACGTTTTATGCTTGCGAATCTGTCTGCCCTTTTATCAAGCTCAACATTTCTGATTTCTTTGCTGCTACTTCTCTGTCTTCCTCTATTCGAGCTTCTGGCTCTAAAATAAGGATATCGCGAAGCCCAAGGATAATGTCGCAAGAATGCAATTTGTTTACCAAACATCGCATCGGAACAAACATTGCGACTAGTTGATAGCTCTGTCTTTCGAATCGCAAATTTGTAGCCATCGCGAGCTCGAGAAAGCATTCATGTGTTAGCCTTTCTGAATCTCATCATTGCGTCCTAGCTCTACCCTACGATTCGATCTCCACTATTGTAGTCAGAAGTTTTATTTGAGCTGCTCCTTCTTCGCCCTTCGTTCTGCAGCCCTTTGCTCTCACTTCGCGCCATATTGCCCTCATACAAGATTCTGAACTGCTTCCTCGGGACTAATTCATTCTGCAAGTTCATATTTTTCCCTTGTGCTTGCCATGGCTATAAAATTGATGAAAATTACATGATGTTTCCTGTTATGGACACCAACTTGTGGGGCGTGTTTTTTTTCTCCTTCGCTTTTGCTTTCTAGGCCGTACCATCTAAATAATGAACGAGGACATATCCAGTCGTTCAACAAATAAGCACAAAACTTCATTTGGAAGCTGAAACTGAAACGCACAAGTGAAAACCTAATAAACACTTCACTGCATATGTAGAAACACTTTTAACCATAAACAAAGTGGAAGTTGAAATACTTCAACAAAGCATAGCTAGGATTTGGCTGAGTGGTGCAAATTGTAAATGCGGTCTCACCGAGCCCGGAGAAATAAAACCAGGCCGACAGCACCCAACCCAAGATTTTCAATTACCGTACGAGGAATTATAACACGCTTTTCTTATGTGACACATCTACTTGAACGAAATGTGTGCACGAAATTCCAAGTGACAGCGAAGTGAAATCGTTGCGAAACGACCTTCACCTGGTGTACGACTAATCTGAACTACGACGCTGTGTGTCCAACGTGTGGACGCCCAGATTATGCTTCTGGGACCCCACTGCGCTTGGTTTTTAGGCAAGGTGAGCTCAGTTTCGTCACCTTGATTACAAAACCGGCACGGCAACACTGAGATGAATATATGGAGCGATATCAGCTAGTGCTGAAATTACAATAGCGTGCATCTCTATAGCTGGTCCGTGTCCAACCACAAGTGGTAACAAAGGAATTTCCAAAAGACACTTGTGTGGTTAGTAGTCGGTGAGTCATTGATGTGTTTTCTGCTGGCTGTTTGTAAAATTCATTCTCCAGAGCCTTCTGTTGCGATTCATGTCGACGACGAGCAATGAAAGCGAAAAATGTGGCTCTACGGTAGAAAACGTGCTTTCCCTGCACACGACTTGAACCCTAATCTTCATCAAAACCGAAGTGTTCTATTATTGTATTGAGGCTAATTTCGATGCTCACAGTAATGGGGCTGTGGAACGAGCTCTTCAACACGATTGCTTTGATAAACGTGCCGTAAAAAGAATATGCATGATTAGGGAAAGCGTGAAATATAGACAACTGACCACAGAAAGTACGATACATGAAATAAAATGATCCTAACATATCAAAACACGTAAGAAAGACATCTATCTAAACGTGGCTTAACCATTATAGCAATCCTATTCCTACCAAGATTTATTCGTTCAGTCGGAGAAACACTTATTTTACTTTTTAGGTTGTGCTTACTATACAAAACAAAAGATTGTAATATGACTCAAGTTTCAATGTCCGTCTTTCAAATGTATTTTTATACTTCAACAACTACTTCTTGATATTTCACGCAGTGGAGAGCAAGACTTTGTGTGAGGGTGAGTAATAAATCTTACTACTTCAAAATTATATTATATTACTGAGATTTTACACCAGAATGTGTATTCATCCAACTCTTGATAGGTGCAGTGCGAACATATTTGGTGAAATGTTCCTTATAATGGTCACGTAGAGTAATTTTGAGGTGAAGATGTCTGTCATTATACATCCTTGAATTTCAGAGGCGGCGCTATAGAGTTCATGAATGTTTAACTTCAATACAGCGTATCCATATAGGAGGGAGGACAGATTATGCGGAAGGACAGCGAAATTAGCCAGTTCTTAGATCAGCTACCTACGTATTGCTGGTAAAAGTGCTGAGGGGAATGAAAGATGACAGAAAAAAATTTTGCAAGGTTGGAGAGAGAAAAAATACAAAAAATGGCAATGAGAGAAAAGGCAACATCAAAGAGTATTAGAAACTATAGCCTCTCTCTGAGGCCAGTTATCCGCAAAAAGCGTAGCAAAGCTTTCGAATTCTTTTAGGCTGAGGATGGGCTCAGCCAATGACCCAGAATCCTCTGTTCCGACAAAGGCTGATCATCAAGCATATCCGGAGCTGCAGTAAGTTCTTTTCTTCGCACATTGAAATGGGTGCACTAACATAAAAGAAGCTTGATGGTTGCTTCGAAGCTGCAGTAAGTGCATTTAAATAGCTGGTCATTTCAATACGATAAATGTACGCGTTTCTGAAGGCCACTCCAAGCCACAGGCGGCTAAGAAGTGTCTTTTCAGCTCGATATCTCTGAAGGAAGACGAAGCAGCGGATCGGGATTCAAGTTATGCATTTGCGCGATTGTGAACTCTGTCGACTTCCACTGTACCAAAGTGAGATCACGTGCAAGCGAACGAAGGCTTGTTGCTGCGTCGGGTTTTGAATACAGGATGGCTGTGTATTGAGTACGGTAACGTGCAGATCTTGCGGCCTCATCTGCTCGTTCATTGCCATATATACCGCTATGACCTTGTATCCAGTGATACACTATGCTGTGCTGTTTCTCGATTGCTTGTTGATGAAGAAGCTTCATTTTAGCTACTATCTTTTCATTAGGTCGATAGCGGAAGGGTGACATGACTCATTTTAAAGCTGCCTTCGAGTCCGAGAAGATAAAGTTTTCGAAGGTTCTTCAAATATGGATTTCAAAGCTGCACGTATGGCAGCGGGTTCTGCAGCTGTCGATGACGTTATTTGCGAAGTTATTATTTATTTGTGATATGCCTTCCAGAAAAAAACCACCGCCTTTGCTGAGCTTACTGAAGATATAGAGCCGTTAATGTAAATGTGGAGGCGTGCACCGTGCTTCTCTTGCAGGAAGAGTAATGCGGCCTGTTTCAAAAAAGTATCCGACGGCTTTTTGTTATTTTGGATGCCTTAAATGGTAAGAAGGGCTTTGAGAGGGGTAGGCATCAGAATGGTAACAGCGACCTTGGTGCATGCGTGAAGTGCAATAGAAGCGCTGTGCAATGATGAGCTACAGTTAGAGGCTTAGAAGTTGAGGTTGCCAGGTGATGCGACGGAAACCGAGCGAAATGTCTTAGGTGCATTCTCAAGGTGCCTACACGGATGTATGTGTAGGCTGGATAATCACGCGCAATGATGACTGTAGACGCTGTCGTCATGTCGCTCCTGTAGACGCGCATCTCGAGAGTTAGAGGCATATTCATTGTGCTTGGGCTTGGATCGACTGGAGGACGCGCAATTGGTTCTTCGGATCCCGCAAAGCACGGGTAAGCTGTAGCGCATATAAATGAGGAACAGCAGAGTGTAGAGTTGAGGTATTGCTCGTACCGATGCACTATACGTTTTTCCAGCAAGAAGCCTCAGCACGTGGGCGATCATGGGGAGTTTAGTTTATATGTGGGCAATGCGAGGGCTCTTAAAGATTTCGCGATCCAAAATGGCTCCGAAGAATCGGTGGGTCTTCATGTAGTTGATCATGTGTTCGTGGATTTTAATAACATATGGACTCATTGCTTATGCGTGAATGCTATAAGTGAGCGCTTCTGTGATGACAGCTCTAGTCCCCACTCTTCAAGGCGCTTTATGGCTAGTGTAGCTGCTCTCTCAAGGCGCGAATGGAAATAAAGCGTGTTACGCCTGACGCCCAGATGTGAATGTCGTGTGCATATATGAGTAGATGGACTGATTCTGGAACTGCGTTGACCAGGCCGAAAAGCACTAGATATAAAAGTGTGGGGCTAAGAACACCACCTTGAGGCACACCACGACAAATGGACGCTAAGCGAGACGTCGGCGCAGGGGCTAAAGTCATCGCTTACTGGTGTGTCAAGACATTAAAAAAATTAGGATGGACATGTAGATACGATTTGTTCCAAGGGTCAACTTGTGCAGGACATGTTCAGGATGCAATACTCTGCTTTACCGCTCGAACTGAGCGTTGCCACACTGTCGAACTAAGTACTTTCATAGGAAAGTGGGACGCTTAAAAGTAGTGTTTATAAAGTTTCCACATAGTGCGATTTTGACGCACTAGAAACGATGCTCGGTCCGTTTTATGGCATCAAGAGGTCGTGGGTCAGACTCCAACTCGCAGATCCCAATTTGTTGCCATCTCATGATGTACACTTTTCAACGTCGTTTCTTTGAAGAAAGGACGTAGCCGAGGCCTCGATAAACCCCGCACAAAACAGTTTCGTGTTATATATGGATTTTGTGATATGGAATCAAAACAGTGAGTTTATATCAATAATCCTGCAAAGAATATTGTTCACCTCTTTTGCGCAGTTGAAGGGGTACACTATGGGTTTATACTTTGGAGAAATATTTTAACTAAGATTTCTCTTCATGCGATCAAATCATAAGAGAAATAACTTTTTTTGCAAATTACTGCACTGTTTTGCAAGCGCATATTGTGCAGATTAGTTTGCAGTTTTTATATGTCAACATCTGGTGTCCATTATCAAGCATAACTTATTATCGAATGTTTTGTACTAGGCAAATGTGTTCCCACAGAAAGAAATATACGAGGCCTAAGTTTTTATCAGTTTCTGAGGCAGCATTGACAAGGAAGCGATATTTGGTGAAATAATTCCTTTTTACACCTTATTGCAGGCTCAACATACTATGACCTTATTGTTACTGAGAGTGCCAAAAACAGCAGAAAACAATATCAACAGACAATCAAATCGAAGAAGGACAATAAACAATATTCAAGACGTTGTAAAGTAAAAAAAGTGCTGTCTATCACGGCAGAGCACCAATACGACTTTGAAGAAAAAATCCAATAAGGATTACTTCATATCAAGAATGCACATGTAGTTTCACTTTAGCCTAGTGCCATGTAGACTTTATCAACTGTTGAGTCGCAACAATCAAGATGTATGAGCATGAGTGTCGGTTTTTGCCTCCAGCTGAATTAAGGGTGTGCGAAACGAAGCTTTCAAAAAATGTTTTGTGTCTAGACGTGGAGCAAAGCTTTCCATGCATGCTGGGGCACAATTATTGGTGATTGCACTACATAACTTCGCCGTGCCATACTTACCAATGATGAAATAAAGCACCTGTTATAATAAAAAGTACTAAAAACTACCACATGATCACCTCCAGTATGAACTTTTGACTCGCGAATTGGTGAAAAGCAGGTGCGCATACAATTTGACCCAACTGCAGAGCGCTTTTATCAATATTCCGCACACTCTAAGACGATGCGACCTACATTTTGCTTGCTATTTGATGTTATATACCACACCACTATTTGACTTCTTATTTGCTGAATTAGGAAAGATCAGTTAATTGATCATTGAATAAATAAAGGTAGCTAAAATATAATATATCTATTGCAGATGAGGCTTGAAGTTATCCAATTATGCAATTCAAAAATGTCCAGTGATGCGCGCTTTTATGACGTCAATGAATTGCTTCCTAGCGCTACGCATGCAAATGACTATTCGCAATGCCCCAGAGCAATAGGTGGCATGCTGTTCAATTCAAGATCGTGGCTACAGTATTGTCTGCCTGTTTTTGGCACTGGAACAGACAGAAGGTTTTCTCCATGACACTTTCACCTGAAGAGGTTAGGAGCTTCGCAAAAATGTAGCTCAAAGATCGAGCAAGCTCAACACCTCATCCTTAGCCGCGGATTAATGCCTTATATTTCAGATCCGCTACACTACAGGAGCTGATGCTTTGCGGATAATTGTGCGTGCTACAGTGAACTGCATGAACCAGAATCGACGTTCGAATTTAACGTTACTTGAAGGTGCTACGCACAGAGCCTGCCTAACAGATTCGCCAGTAATAGAAGGCAGCTAACCAGAAGCACTATTGCTGCTGCATGGAACTTCGCGTTCGATGTTGTGATGGTTCCCGAATATATTACGTCACCAAGATTACTTGGACAGTTAGAACACGCAGTTACTTTTTCAATGAAAAAAACGCACTTCCATTTCAGTAGCAGTGGAGTTACAGCCATGCTCAGACTCTAGCCGTACCTCTGTTCGAGGTAGACCGTTTTGGTTACCAGCTATACTGCATAGTATCTAGAAGCACGCTAAATGAAATCCAAACGAAAAAAAGCTGTATTAAAGGTTTGACGACAATCAAGCATAATAGTCATCCATAATTTCACAGATCCCACGTTCCTTGGAACACTTGGCGTCAGAGCCCACAGTCTTTTTTCGAGATCATAGCTTTCCACGAGCTTTTTCTTCCCGAAATATGGTATTTTCCTAAGTCGTTGCTACAGCAAGAGATACGAAACGTTGCTCACCCACCTGATCCCTTTCATTCTTCGTCTGGAATAGGTTGCCTACAGCCAGGTTTTCATTACGCTGCTCTTCAAGCACTCCTTACGCTCACCGGTTGTTTATTAAGGACGCCGTGGTTCCTGATAGACGAGCTGATGCGTCGGGAAAATACCCTGAGGAGCCATGCTCCTTCCTGCACGGGCTCATGCTTCACCGTTCGGTGCATACACACTCGACAGTCTAAGCAAAACAAAAGGCTCGATTGCATCGATTGTCGCACACTGCCGGGCGTAAGAGCCTCTCGTAATTGACAGCCTAGAAGAAGCTGCTAAAGAGCTTTCTATCAACCTTGAAATATTACCTGCGTTACACAAACTGCATGACAAGAGCCCACAGCTGAAGACTGCACACTAAATCAATCTGTCAACGAAGATGTCCTAATGCTCAAAACAGCCGAGAAGTGGAAAAAGACAATAATGAAATACATAGCGGATGAGCCAGGACTCGTCTTTCAGTTTTCATAGCGTTATATATATATATATATATATATATATATATATATATATATTGTGAAGCAAAAAAAGCATCGTTGGCAAGCAACATCGCCACCGCTTGGGTACTGGGCCCTGGGCTTCTCTCGCTCACCTCGTGCTGATCGCCGCCGGCATCTCCTTGACCGTTGTAGGGCCACCGTCACAACACACTCCAATATACCCTTTTGCAATTGATGGAGCAAGGTGACATTTCTCATCGCTTGAACCTGGGTGCTGCCAATTGCCGTGTTGCCTAAACCTGGAACTGCGCAACCGAACGCTACCTCCCAGTCATGGCCGCCAACAACGCGCAACGTGGCTCTTCCACTCCATCCTCCAGCAACCCCGGCGTTCTTCGCTTGCGAGAGCCGAAGGTCTTTAGCGGAGCTGAATAGACCGAGGTGGAAGACTGGTTCACTAACTACGAACTGGTGAGCGCAAAGTACAAGTGGGATGACGCAGACAAGTTGACTAACGTCATCTTTTATCTCGCTGACGTGGCCGAAATGTGGTATAAACACCACAAAAACGACATGACGACTTGATCCATCTTCAAAACGTCGTTTGCTGACGTTTTTGGCCAACCCGCAATCCGCAAGTCCAGAGCCAAACAACGCTTGCGGACTCGCGCACACAAGCCAACGGAATCGTTCACCAGCTATATTGAAGACATTATTGGTTTTTGCAACCGTGTGAACACCACCATGCCCGAGTCGGAGAAGATTCAGCACATCGTCTAAGGGATAAATGACGGCGCATTTCAGATGGTCCTGGCCCGTAATCCTGCCACTGTTGCGGAACTTGTCACATTGTGTCAAAGTTTCAACGAGTTAAGGAAGCAGCGCGCCCTAACTCGGTCATTTTCCTCACACGCCGACTCGCTCTCCATCTCACTTCTGTTTCCGATCACTCACCAACCCTGCAAGACATTAAACACTTTGTGCATGAAGAAGTAGCTCGGCGACTGTCGTTGATTCCCTTGATGCAGCAGCTGCCGTCCTCTCGTCTGCCCTCACCACTCTGTGACGTTATTGCCGAAGAGGTAGCCCAGGCTATTCCCGTCACTGCCCACCTGCAGCATGTGGCCATGCCTGTTGCCCATGCGCCGGCTATGCAGCCCGTGGCCGCGCCTCTTACGTATGCCCAAGTGGTACGCAGCAGACCCCGTTAGCAGCATTGGCCGCCCATGTCTTTAGTTGCTCCCCACTTGCGCCTTTTTTGACACCTTGGGCCGCACCGCGAGTCAGCATTTCCTGGCGCACTTCTGACGATCGACCAACCTGCTATGCCTGCGGTACTCCAGAGTATGTGGCATGATATTTTCGCCGTCGCTTCCAACCACTCTACGACGCTACTCGGCAGTTACCGTATGACTCACAGCCCATGCACCTACCTGGTCCCTATCCCTCACCACAATATGGATACACTAACCTTCCCGAGTCTCGGTCACCCCAGCCCCCCTCTTAGACTCACTCTCTCCACCCCCATCTCCTCGCAGGTGATCACTGTCCCCAATGCGTCCCCGACCCGCTTGCTTCAACCGGGAAAGCTGAACGCCACAGCTCCAGAGGCGCCATCGTCGAACTGCTCAAGTCCTCGCACTTCACCTACTAACTTCGTCGCCATATCTTCGATGGTGTTTCTACCTTTGCCCTCATTGACACAGGTGCCACCGCTTCTGTTATAGCCACCCAGCATCTGCCACTTCCTACGCAAATTCACCACGCCACTCTCTGGACTATCGCTTCGTACTGCTAGCGCACAACCAGTTAGACCTCTCGGCACTTGTAGGGCCTGCATATTCATCCAAAGCTCTATGTACGTTGTTAAGTTCATCGTCCTTTCAGTGTGCTCGAATGACGTTATTCTCGTGTGGGATTTTCTGTCAAATCATCATGCCGTCATCGACTGCGCACGCACTGAAGTAAAATTTTTGCACCTGTGTGACGTACTTTTGCACGAAAACCTTGAGTGGTCGCCAAAACTTGTCTTGCGTGAGGACACCTAAATTCCGCCAGCCTCTCTGTTTGCTGCGATGACCATAACGATGCTACGGTGATATATAAACCTTCCGCCATTTTCATGAGCCGCACAGCCGTTTTTTAGCCTTTCGCTACACTTGACGTCACTGCTGGCCGAAGCAATATATTCGTCCACAACCCCCTTTCTGCACCACTTACGCTACTTGCCACTGAATGTCTCCGTCGAGTGGAGTATCTTGATTCTTGTTTATTCCTTAACATGCCAGATGAATTGTGCAGTAGCGTCTCGACCAAACTTCATGCCCTTTCCCCACAGGAATGCTCGTCGAGTGACATCTTCTCGAGTTCCATCGCCGACACCTTAAATGCTCAAGAACGCGCCGAGTTTCTTAATCTCCTCCAGCACTTCGCGAATTCATTTGACGTTTCTCAGCCGCAATTGGGTCATACTTCTGCAGTGCACCACTACATTGACACAGGTTTGCCCCAGCCATTGCGTCAAAGACCGTACCATGTCTCTGCTGCAGAACGTCACGTCATCAACGACCAAGTTTGAGAGATGCTACACCAAGGCATTATTCAACCATCGCACAGTCCTTGGGCATCTCTTGTCGTTTTAGTTCAAAAGGATGGATCGATTCAATTTCGCGTCGACTACCGGCGATTAAACAAGGTGACGCGCAAAGACGTCTATTCATTACCGTGCATCGACGACGCCCTTAACAGCCTCCAAGGAGCCAAATTCTTCTCCTCCTTAGACATATGATCTGGATCCTGGCAGGTTCCTACTGCAGAAGCTTATCGCCAGAAAACTGCGTTCATTACACCGGATGGCCTGTATGAATTTAACGGAACGTTATTTGGGTTTTGTATTGCTCCTGCCAGATTTAAACGACTTATGGAAAACACGCTGCGTGGACTGAAGTGGTCTGTGTGTCTATGCTATCTCGATGACATTGTCGTTTTGTCTCCCGATTTTCCTACACATCTGCTTCAGCTCCAACTGGTTCTGCCGTGTTTACCCAGGCAGGGCTCCAACTGAACCTTAGGAAGTGCCACTTCGTCACGCTTGAGCTGTCCTTCTTAGGGCACATTGTGTCCAAGCATGGTGTTCTACCCGACCCTTCAAAACTTCGAGCAGTCGCAGAGTTCCTGAAACCTACTACACTAAAAGAAATACACAGTTTCGGCGGACTATGCTCGTACTTCCGGTGTTTCGTTCAAAATTTCGCGTTGATCATGTCACCACTGATCAACTTCCTACGCGGTGACGCAGACTCTTCTGACGGCGACGTCGCGTTTTGCACGCTCCGTAGTTTGCTAACATCTCCTCCCATTCTTCGGCATTTCGACCCAACAGCTGCAACGGAAGTTCATACAGACGCTCCAGCTGTTCCTTGCCGTGAAACGACAGCTGCACCTAGGGCAGTGCATAAGTGTGCGCTGCCATTGCAGCTCTCTCATACAGCGTTTGCGCAAGCAGCTGAGTGCACATTTCGGCCCTCATGAGCACCTTGCTTATGGCAGTGCAAACCTTGTTGGCTTTTGAGGCATGGAGTTTAACGGCTAGTATCCAGAAAAGGTGGTGATAGATGCTTAGCTCCAGATATCTTACTGCCTTGCTGCACGGGATAGGCGGCTCATCTAGCACAAGCCTCCGGTTGTCCCACCAGGCCGCAGATCTTGAGTGAATCAGCTGTACGTCCGTCTTCGTTGGCAACCCAGTCAGTCCGATTGCCTTGAAAACAAGAGGCGACGGCATCCACGAAATTTTGCAAAGAGTTCCTTGCAGCCGTTAAGTTCCGCCTAGACACCGCCCCACAATGCCGCATCGTCTGTATACCAGGAGCACAGTGTGGGGTAACGCCTGTCAAAGAGCATCACAATCGGCAGCGCAGCTAGCACCAGGTTGAACGAAAACGGGCTCAGGACTCAGTCTGGTGGAACACAAGCTGGCACTGCTTATGTATCACTGAGCAGGCATCATACTCTAACCCGGAGGGTCTGTCCCGCCAAGTAGGCACTGATGCCTGTGGTAAGAAGGCAGCCCACGATGCCGAGGTTGTCCAAAGCACTCTCTATGGCTATATAAAGTAGGCTGCCGAAGTGCTCTGAACACCGAGCAGGACCAGGACATCCACATCGTCTTTGCTCTTGGCCTCCTCCAAGGTTGAGGAGACGTCTGCAATCGAGTCTACTGTGAATAGGTGACGTCAGAAGCCCATCTGTTGTCTTGGTAGAAAATTCTTTGCTCCCACAGTTCACTTTAGGCGTGCCACTGCTATGGCTTCAATCAGCTTACAGGCAGCAGAGGTGAGAGAGACGTGCCTGCAGGACGCAATGGCGACACAAGGATCGTGAGGTTTCTGGCTTGGCACCACAACAGCAGTCAGCCAGACGTCAGGTAGGGCACCGCTCTGCCAGGTTTTATAAAGAGTCCTCAAAACGTGTTGTCGTGAGGCTAAGTCAAGAGTGCGCAGCATTTGGTATGTGATGCCGTTGGCAGCAGGGGAACTACGACGCTTAATTCTGGCTAGAGCAGCATTCAGTTAGTGCTTCAAAATGGACTGCTGACACACAGATGTAATCTGGCTGGCCGTCCAAGCATAATGGTGACCTCGCGGCACTTTGGGCGCAGGCGTACAAGTGGATGGCCGCCGCAATGACGGGTTGCCACACCGTTGGTGCGGTGACGAGGAATCGTATAAGCTTTCATGCTTTTGCACCCCCTCATGTGTGGTTCAGAGAGCAACAGATGACCTGCTAGTGTTGCCCTTCGTGACGGGTGGAATTTCACCGACATACACATCCAAAAGGCTTAAGAGTGTACCGTGGGCTCAATCCTGGGCATTTAGGTACCTTCTCTCAGCCTTGTGCCTCACAGCTTGTAAGTTCAAGTGATGAAGGTTTGTAGCAGAATGGTTCTCTAGTAGCCTAGACTGGATGGTTGCCGTTTGCGCTACCACTGCCACCAGATTCAAGGTATTGTCACGGGTAAAGGGCGGGCAAGGAGACAGAGGTCGACGAAGTGATGAGCGTGGACAGCAACGAAGGCTCCTCCAAAGAAGACGACGTCCAAGCGGCTGCTTTTTTGTTCTGTTAATAGAGACCTCGTTTTTTCCTGGTGGCACCGTCGCCCTGTATCTTGTTATTTTCACCTCCCGAAATTGGTAGAGGATGCGGTCTTCTTCAACTCATCCTTGGACATCACCACGCCCTGGCACGTCGTCTCCACCACCGCAACCCGTTCCTGCATTGGATACTCCTGTCCACCGCTACAGTCGCTGACAGCGAAGCTTTAGTCTCGAGACAATCCTACTCTGACATCTCCAGCAGCACCGTGTCTAGAGAAATGGCTACTGGAGGGCCTTCACAGCTTACTGCTGATCAGCCTAAGGTTCCAAAAACCTTCCCAGGGGAGGTTTATGAAGACGAAAAGTGGTTAGCCTAGTATTAGCGAGTCACCGAGGCCAACCGCTGGCCCACTGAACAAAAGTTATTGCACGTCTGTACTTTGCTGTGACAGACAGTGCTCGTACGTGGTTCAAGAACCACAAGTCAACGCTGTCTTAGTGGGATGAGTTTCGGCATCAAACATTCGAAACATTTCCAAACACCGACCGTTGTGATTCTGCTCTGCAGGTCATTGAGGCACGCATACAAAAACCGAACGAGAGCATTGCCATGTTTGCGGAAGACATGACCCGCCTATTTAGGCGGGTTGACCCCGAGATGCCTGCAAGCCAAAAACAGACATTTGATGAGGGGCCTCAAAGAAGAGCTGTTTGTCGACCTCATACGCAACCTGCCAAACAGCGTAGCGGAATTTATCAAAGAGGCTACGACAATCGAGCGAGTCCTGCAGCAATGGTGCCCATACTACGACAAAGCAAACAGCACATCTCCCAGCCTCTCTAATTTGACTGCCAGAAGTGAGTGTTCCCTGCATGAGCTCCCTCGTGGGGTCGTAAGGACGGTACCTACCTCTAATACTATGTGGTTTGTTAAGCTGTGGGTGCCGCTCCACCAAACTTGTGCCGTCAGAGCTGAAGGTACTGGAAAATTAAGAACTAGTTTTGGTGCTGTACCTCTCCCGCCGCTTTTGAAATTATTGCGCGGTTTAAAAGATGACATTGCTGCACCACTAAAACGAATGGTGGGGTGAGCACTTTGTAAAAAGGATCATGTGGTGCAGGCGAATCGAACAAAATTTTAAACACTCAAGTGTCTTAGCATTACACCTGGATTGAAGTATGGCCACTGTGACTGGGATCGAGCCTGTATTGTTAAGCGCAGCAGTGCCACACATTATAACTAATAGTTTATAGTTTCAACGTTATTGAAGTGTACATTCTATGCCACAGTACACGGCCAATTTTCGGGGCTAATCTAAAGCACCCCTCCGCAATATGCTCAGTAAAACATTCACAATTACAGCATTGCATGTGTGAGGTTCGAGATGAGCTGTTGTAGTGGACATTCAGATGTTTCAACGTGCTTGCAGAGTGGACATTCGAGGATAGTCTTCTTTTTTTGCATGGCACTCATGGCAAAACAACACATGGCAAAACAACACCACAAGATATCAATGCATGAAGTTTTCCAAAGTAAACAATAAACTCAGTTACCTAGCAAACATCAGAATTTTATAGATATGCGATGGTACCTAATAACACGTGTATCACTCAGAGCTGCTTTGTCATAAAGCATGCTACGTAGTAGGTTTTTTGCCCATTGTACACAGCTGCTTCCGTGTCAGGTGGGCCAGGCGGCTGTGGCTGAAAAAGTACTTCTGATTTATGTGACACTTTATTTTTCACGCAGTAGCAAAACCACACCCATATATATATGTGATGTTTCTCAAACACGACTGCGGCAAACTATCAACTCGTAGGTTTTTTGCACTAATCTCTGGGATAGCTACGAAGACACATGTGAGACGACAGTGATTTATTTGATTTTTTTTTCATCGCAACAGCCTGGTTATTATTACCTAACTATAGAGCTTCATAATAACCTATTGAGTCTGTGACTTGTTCCCACGTTTAGCTATCTCACAAGCAACGCACGTTTTTGTCCTTAAACGGTCGCTTTGTTCCCCGGAAGTCGCTTGAATTCCGTTCGCGAAAGCATTTAACGACTCAAAATAAACAAAACAAGAAGAGTGTTTCAGTCAGCATAGGCTCGAAATATTTACAGCGAAACAAAACAGCCCGAGACACATCATAACGTACCGCGAGCCGTCACATGTCATCGCAACCATTGGCCGCCGTATATTTTGAAAAAAAAGTATAATGATGTCAATAGGCTGCTGCTGACTTCCAGTCACTTGGAGCACAAAACTGTTACAAAAGTTGATGACGTAGCACATGCCTAATGAAAATTACTTGCTAGGATAACAAGTTGTTTTTTATGCGCAACGAAATTAAAAGATGTAGTAGTTGATTATTTCAGAATTGAAACTTGATTTAGCGGCTGGAGCAGACTGGACTGCAGACGCTGATACAAGAGGAAGTGACCACTTGCCAGTATTCATATATCACCCAAAGTTTAAGAAAACGAGAATTAACCGCACAACAAGAATTACAAATTTGGCAATCTTTCGAGAACCACAGAGAAAAATCTTGAAGCTTGTTCTGGCGCAGAAACGTATGCATCGAAAATAAAAACATTTCTAACAAAAGCAACTCGTGCAGTACCCATTCCAGATGGGTATTCGGGTGTTGACGCTGAGTATGAGAGGCTTCGGGCAATACGACGCAGATCTGCAAGAAGATATCGCAGGTCGGGTAATTTAGAAGATTTCAAGGTTGCACAGAAAGTACATTCTGCAATGCGTAACCAATTGCAGAAGCTTTCAACCAAAAGGTGGCAAGATTTATGTGCCTCACTTTCTCCATTTACCTCGGCGACTCAAATGTGGAACATGGTACGCGCCCTCCGACAGCCAGTAGTCCACTCGAGACCACTACAGGCTCTAGCGCTGTCTCGAGGAGTTAGCGAACGTGTGATTGCCGAAGAGTTTTGCGATCATATACAGAGAAATGGAGAGACCGCCCAAACTAGCGAATATAAATCCTCAAAAGAATCAGCTTCGGCGGTTGTAACAAAATTCTCTGCGATCAATTCATCAGATCTGGATGACGGCTTCACACCAGAGGAGCTCCAACATGTGCTGTCTTCAGAAAAACGAACAAGTTCACCAGGAACAGATGGAGTTACATACGCTGCTCTTGCTAATTTGTGCAAAAAAGGAAAATTACACCTGTTGGACATCTATAATAAAAGTTGGCAAGACGAAAAAGTTCCGGAAAGTTGGAAGATATCATAAGTAGTACCGTTGCTAAAGCCAGGGAAGAGCCCTCTAAAGTTGGACTCGTTTAGGCCGGTTAGTTTAACAAGTTGTTTTTCAAAAGTGATGGAAAGAATGATCAATGAACGAACTTATATGGTGGAAAGACATGAAAAAACTACTACCAGAAAGCATAGCCGGCTTCAGAAGAGGTAGGTGCACAATGGACTGCATTCTGGATTTGGTCACAGATGAGGAAAACCAACGAACGCAAGGAAACATCACTGTCGCTGTATTCCTTGATGTCCACCGAGCATACGACACAGTGAGTCACGTTCACGTTCTGGAAGGTCTGGCCTTACATGGATTCAAGGGCAAGATACTGCGTTGGATCGCTTACTTCCTGAAGCACCGGAAAACTTTTGTAGTTACGCGAGAGGGCCCAACGTCAGAACATGTCGTCAACAAAGGAGTGCCACAGGGCAGCGTGCTAAGCCCTACTCTCTTTAATGCAGTCATGGCGCAGCTCCCGTATAATCTTCCACCTCACATCAGATGTTCAGTATATGCTGAGGATATAAGTATATGAATGTCTGGTCCATCGTTTTCAGATGTACAACAAACTCTACAAGAAGGATTGGTTTATGTGGACCGCTTTCTAAAAAAAAGAGGTTTGGCACTGAGTCTGGCTAAAACAGCCATACTTCCGTTTACATTAAAAAGGCCTGGAAATTTCCAGATTATTCTGCAAAATCAGCCTATTCAAATGGTTAAAACTCATAAATTCTTGGGAGTAATTTCAGACCGGAGTCTAACATGAACGCCTCATGTCCAGTCCTTGGAACAAAAAGTGAATCAGGCCACTCGAATCCTCCGGCATCTCTGCGGGGCCAAATGGGGTGGTACTACAGAGTCGTTATTAGCCCTACATGTTGCCTGGATACGCCCCATCGTGACTTACTCACTGCCTCTGTTGCACGGACGCCCAGCCTCCACCGAAAGGAGACTTCACTTGTTATTGGCAAGGAGCTTGAGGGTATGTCTGGGTTTACCACAGTCCACTTTCAGTGCTTTAGAGTATGCGGAGGCTCGAGAGCCACCTTTGGCAGTGCTCCGAACTAAAGAACAATCTCGAAATTTATTTAGAATTTCAGGCAACATGAAAGTCATTTTTTATCTGGTGCACTAACACAAAGGACAGCAACGAGACTAGAGTATACTATTTTATCATTTCAAGCAGTAGTCCCAGAATTTAAACAATGGAAACCTTCAAAACCACCTTGGACGCTGCCACTTCTCAACGTTATCCGTGAAATAGACGGCATAAAGTAGAAAGCAGACATGGCACCTCTAGTAGCGGCACAGTTGGTACTTCATCAGCTTCGTGTATTGCATAATGAAAAAACGAAGATATATACAGACGGATCATGCACAGAAGAAGCGTCAGCCTGTGCGGTCTTTATACCCAAAATTCAGAAAAAGATGTACAAATTATCGCACAAATCTTCATCGACGACAGCAGAATTGGTGGCTGTCTTTGAAGCAGTTAAGCTTATCTGCAAGAATCCTGAGCCACGAAAATGGGTGGTATGCACTGATAGCAATCCTGCTCTTCAGCTAATCAGAAATGTGAGATCACCTTACGAAAATGGTGAAATAGCACAATGTATCGCAGAAAATGTGGAATATGCTTCATCACAGGGTCACAACATTGTATTACAACGGATACCCAGCCACATTGGAATAAAGGGAAATTAAGATGCTGACAGTCTCGCGAAGAAAGCATTGAAGGAAGGACGTGATTGCGCAATCCCTATGTCTGGGGCGGATATTCGGCATTTTATATCGCAAGGAGCTAACCACTGTTTGATGGAGAAGTGGTTTGAGAGCCCCAAATCGAAGGAAACGGTACTTTATGAAGTTGATTCGCACAGAAAATTTTCCATAGCGACAGACCTCCCACGACACCTAGAGACATTGATCCACCGACTTAGATTGGAAGTACATTACACAAACAGCTTCCTGCACAAGATACATAGATCCAACTCACCGGAATGCCATTGTGGTCATGAAGAAGAAAATGTTCGCCATATTCTTTTGCAGTGCATGAAATACGCGAATGAAAGAGAAAAATTAAAGAACAAATTAGGAAGTTTGGACAGACGGCCTCTCACAATAAAGAAACTACTTGGACCATGGCCTGAGATGCATCTCCAGAAAAAGGCAATAATCTTCCTGACAGACTTTTTAGTGGAGACCGGACTGGACAAGCGCCTATGACTGACAGCCAGAGATGGGTATTATGTATAGCGTGGTCATGTATATACTGACATTAGAGGAGTAAGGTGTGCGTGTAAGTAGTTTATGACTGGGTGAACTGCGTGAAGAAAACTGTGTATTGGCATGATATTTGAACTGGTTTCTGGGTGCTATTGTGTTTTTTTCTTTTTTTCTTTCTTTTCCGTATTGTTAAATGTTGAGTACCGTTCTGTATTATTACTTCATTTTTCGCTGCAGAACTTTGTGATATGGAGTAGCCGAGGCAATAGGCACCTCATCCTCTCCAAGCAAAACAGTTAAAACAGAAAACAGAAAAAAAACCGAAACTTGACCCCAACCAGGACGCCCCTACAAAGAAGTGCAATAGCGCGAGGGGCGAGAGAGGTAAGTAGGTCCACTCTAGGTGTCGGAAGCAGAAACATGCCGTGGTTGGTTTTTTTCGCCTCTACAGGTAATCACTTGAACTTGAGAGTTTTCGGAGCCTGGGTATACTTTGTGTTCTTAAATTTTTCGGGTACATGTGCTCCCAATAACACGGCTTCTTTTTAACCACCACACTACCACATGTTTTAACATCACAACGCCGTCGGAATAGTAAAAGATCAGCCTCGAGCGACAAGTCTTTTTCAGTCAGGCCTGAGGCACCTGCAGAAATAACTGTACGATTAATGTTGACCAAATATGCCTGAATTCGCTTACGTACCACGAATCTACTCATTCACTGGGTAAAGATGGAGCTCGAAGACGAGGAAGAAGTGGCCAGGGGCACGCTCTGTATATTTTTTATTCTTGTTCTGTTAACAATAAACCGAAAACGTATTGGTTCTGCGGTCTCTCTGGTCCTTCTCATTCATGTTGCCGTGACCAGGATATCTGAAGACTGACTCAAAGACTTCAATTCCATTCGCAACAACGGGTCGAGGAAGGAAGCAGTGGCGTCTGGCTAAACGACGAGCCGTCGGAGGAAAGACCACAACCGCTGATTGCTGGCAACGCAGAGACACAGGCGAGAGCTCTTTCAACCCGTTTTCTACATGAATAAAGCGGTACTATTGAAGAAGAGGAAGACTATTAGAGCAAGTATGACAACGCTTACAAGCGAAATTGATAAGGAGATAGAAGAAGACGCCGATCTAGCGCAACTTATGACGTTTTTAAACCAGATGAAGAGCGTGTCACAGACGCTAAGTCAGGTTAACGAAAAGACTGAACCGCTAAGCCAAGAAGAAGGTGTGGAGGCAAAATTTGAAAGAGATTTACAGTATGAGATGAAGATCATTGCGGCAACAACAAAAATAGAGGAGCAATTACGCGAGTGAGAACAAGTGACACAATCGACTGCAAGAATAGTCACAGAACAGGCGGGCTCAGTGCAAGGTACTAACCAAATCTCGGAGATGCAAGAACTTTTTATGTTGCCACGTCTTGAGATGATCAAGTTTGATGGGAAATAAGCGTGGCCAAGGTTTTGGTACCAGTTCAAAACATCGGTGCATAACAGATTAAACATGCCGAAATTAAAAAAATAATCACGTTTTGGCGTCTCTGAGAGGGGACAGCGTTGCTATCGTAAGGATTGAACCCAGCAGCGGCAGCTGCATTTCCGATGGAGGCGGAAATGTCCTAGGCCCTAGTGCTCAAATTTGGGTGCACGTTAAAAAACCTCAGGTAGTCAAAATTTCTGAAGCCCTTCACTATAGCGTCTCTCATAATCATATGGTGGTTTTGGGACAATAATCCTCACTATTCAATTAATTGTTAGGAGTTGAAATGGGTAGTTACTTCCCTGTAATAGCTGCTGTTATAAAATCTGTCGGTGTATATGAGTATTCAGATGAAAATAAAGCAGATGGTGAAAGGCTAATACAGACCTGTAACTACGGAATCGGAGTCTGCGTCAAGAGACAGCACGAGAAGTTTGAAAGAATTTATGCAGTTTTTGAAGATATATACACGCAGCAGAAAAAAACTCGAGAGGTAAAATACGACGTGAGCCAGTCACCGCGCAGTATAAGGCGGACAAGAACATCTACGCTTCAAGCTACCTCGATGAAGAAATGCATCTTCTGTAAGATGACGGGACATGACACGGTAGATTGCAGAAGAAGCATTACTATGCAACAGAAGAAAGAAGCCTTGCATTGGGAGTGAAGATGCTTGAGACGCACTAGACCTCACCACACGGCGAAGTTGTGCCACGCAAACGCACGCGGCAAAACATGCACGGGAAGGCACGCGACATCCTTGTGTCGACCACGTACGGCTGCAGGAAATTCAGCAAAGCTAAAAAGCGGTGATGATGTTGAGCAAGCAAGTATAGGTGCGCAACGTGAACGGTTAGACACCAACAAGTCCTGCAAAATGCACGCACAGCAGTTTGGTGAACACAAGTGCATACTACTGCAGGCAGACTTTCCGTGGACGGAGGCAAAAGACAGCGGGTGCTACGCATTGATTCTGCTGGATAATGGGAACCAGAGCACATTCATCCTCAAAAGACTGACAAGAAAACTATCATGCAAGGAAAAAAGATTCCAAAGAACTACCATAGGACCATTTGGAGAAGGAGAGATAGATTTAGACATGAGTGTCGTCGAGGTCAGCGCCAGGAAGGACCCCACATCGGAGCCAGTCACGATCGAGGCGCTGAAGATTGAAGTTATATCCTGTGCATGCTACCATCACCACCGTTGACAAACACGAAAGAGCGAGATAGATGAGAATTAGTTTGGCTGATGACAGTGAGAATAAAGACAAAGAAAGAAAAAAATGTGGAAACTGTTATAATTGGAGCAGATTATACCTGGACCGTACTCACTGGTCACATTCGCGAGATTCATTGAAAAGTAATGGCAATGTACGCTGTTGGAATGAATGGTCTAAGGTCAGTGCCAAGTCGGACGCGACAGTCGATGAACTGCAGTGATCCTGGGACTTGGAAAACTTGGTAATCAAGGAGAAACCAGCAAAAAAGTTGAGCAGTGACCACGTGCTAGTGTACGTCCGACAACCATTGGATATCAAAGCAGGAAGATAATAAGTGCGGCTACCATAGAAGAAAAGTAACATTAGGCGACAACACCACCATTGCAGAGAAGAGGCTTATTCAGGTGAGAAAGAAATTATACAAGGATAAAGATGACCTCCTAGCCTACGACAAAGAGTACTTCGAGCGAAATTGGCAGAAAACGTCAAAGAAGATGCTTAATCAGTAATACAGAACAAGTCAGTATACTACATATTGCATCAAGCGGTAATTAAGAAGGACCGAACAACGACAAAAATAAGGATCGTCTTTGACGCATCGTTAAGCCAGAATCCAGTGGAATTCCTGATTGACAATTTGGAAATTGGGCCAAACCTAAACCTAAATATCACAAGATTGCCATGTCAGCCGACGTAAAAAAAGTCTTTTTACAGATCAAAATAAACGAAAATGACCAAGACGCACTGCAATTTATGTGATGGGAAAGAATACCCAGCGAAGATACCCCAAGCCCGAAAATAAAAACGTGGAGAATGACGAGGGTTACTTTCGGAACTACACCAAGTACCTTTCTTCTAGAGGCCGCGATTCATTGACATTTAAATAAATCCGAATAATGTTATTGTGCAGCTGTGGTGCAACTCCGGAAAGAAATTTACGTCGATAACGTCTTACTAAGAGACGATGAATACTCGAAATCGACAAAAATATTAAAAGAAGCACGAGACGATTTTCGTAATGGGGGATTGTATTTAAGAAAATATGTTTCATATAACGCGGAACTAAGAAAACTGTTTGGTGAAGAAGGAGATGATCTGGATCGAGGAAGAAGAAAAGAGGGACAAATCAAGAATTTGGGACCGACTTGGAATTTCGTAGACGACGTATTGAGCTTTCCCGACACTACATGGCGAAATGACAAGGTTATAAGACAATTGTCAAAGCGACAGGTTTTGCAAGCTACAGCAAGATTACAGGACCCTTTCGGTTTTTTGACACCATTTTCAGTTAGAGCAAAAATATTGGTGCAAAAAATTTTGATCAGCATGGAAAGAACTAGTCGGAGGAGCTTCAGCACTTGGATGACTTCACCGTTAACAGATGCTATGACAACAGGCAAGCTGAAGGGAAAGAATCAACTCAACACGTGTTCTCCAATGGAAGTCGAATGGCGTATAGAGCACCAGCATACAATGTAACAGAATACTCCGGTGGAAGCAATAAAGCCCGTTCAATCATGGCAAAAGATAGAGTCACTCTAATCGAAAAGATTACACTAGCAAGAATGGAGTTGTTGGCTGCCACAATATCAGTCAGATTGCCCAGTCTTATTACGGAGATTTTCAGAATTTCATCAGGAAACTAAGAAGTGTGAAATCGTGGACTGACTCTCAAATTGTATTTTTCTGGATAAAGTCAAACAAGATGACAGATATGTTTGTTCGCAACCACGCAGCAGAAATCAAGAGCAAGTCCAACGAGTGCCGATGGGGCTATGTTAAAAGTGATCAAAATCCTGTGGATGTGATGACAAGAGGAATAAAGATGGAATGTTTGCTGAACAGTGAAATATGGTGGAAAGGCTCCACCTGGATCAAGAATGCAACACAAAGGCTGGATTATGACATCATGCAAGAAGTGGACAGTGATGACATCAAAGACGATGGAAAGAGAATAGCTAGCTTAACTCCCACCACGAGTCAACGAAAGATAATTGATGTGAACTGGTTTGGATCATACAAGAAAGCATTAAGGGTTACCGCGTTGGTGATTCCTTATATAGGAAACTGACGAAAAGAAAAGAAAACAGGTTCACTCACAGGGAAAAAATTGGAGAAGGCAGAGTTTGTGCTGATAAAGCAAGAGTAGAAAACGTTACAAAATGCAGTGACACGAATATATAAAAACATGAATCCTTGAGGGCACGAACATCTTCGAAGAGCATCAAGGTGTCTTAAGAGTAAAAGGGAGGCTTCAGTGATTTGATTTAAGCTTTGATGAGAAGCACCCTATTTTTTTACCAAGAGAAAGACACTTTTCAGAACTCCTAGTTCTGAACGCGCATCAAGTGACAATGCATGATAGTTTGCGGCAACATTGACATATCTACGAAAGTTGTTTTGCATAGTGCATGGCCGCCAGATGGTGAAATATGTGATAATAATATGTATCAAATGTAGAAGGTTTAATTCTAGACCTATGGCACAAGAAATTTCACCAGTACCAGCTGACAAGATAACACAGACGAGGGCATTCGACAAAGTTGCTATATACTTTGCTGGACCGCTAAATGCTCGAGAGGAAAGAGGCAACAAAATTACAAAATTCTACATTGTGATATTTCCGTGTGCAGTAAAGGGAGCCGTAGAAGTAGAGTTGGTAAAGAGGATGTCATCAGAAACGTTTATACAAGCATTGCGGATATTGGTAGCTAGAAGAGGATATAGTACAAATATGTACAGTGATAATGAAAGAGCGTTCAGGAATGTTGAGAAGGAGATGAGCAATATATTAAGAGTGGAAGAGTAAAGGGTTCAACAGTATACCAGTAACCTGAAAATAAAATAAAGGAAATTTATTTTAGCGTGTGCTCCATGGTAGGAGGATTTTATGAAAGACTGATCAAAAGCTTTAAGACATCCATGGCAAAAACTATAGGTGTTCAACTTTTGGATGAAGAACTACGGACGGTGGTTCTTGAAGCAGAAGGAGTATATAACAACCGGCCTCTTATGTGTATGACGATATTAACGAGCCACAACCTATCACACCGGCGGATGTTAAAGGAGGTAGAGAAGCAATGAAGAGCAGGTAGAAAACACACTCGCAGAATACACTTTTCTGAATTACCGGAGTGCAAAAAAACAGGCAATAATACCAAGGTGGACCAGATGGAAAAGGGAGTATTTGAGGGAGCTTAAGTGTTTCAGCAAAAAAGTAGATGCTCACACAAATATACAAAATGGAGATCCACTTCTGCTTGGAGACGCGCGAAAAAAAATACAGTGAAAACTCTGCAAGGTCGAAAAAATTTTTTCAGACAAGGATGGACTAGTGAGAACATGCTTGCTTCGTACACCTGAAGAAAAACTAGTCAAGAGGCTGATTCAGTTGTTGTATTCGCTCAAAGTTCGCTTCATTTGAATCTGGCCGGCGGGAAGATGTAGAAAACAGATTGAAGATGGAGCTCGGAGGCGAGGAAGAAGAACTGGCCAGGGCCACGCTCTGTATAATTTTTATTCTTGCTCTGCCAACAATAAACCGAAGACGTATCGATTCTGCAGTCTCTCTGGTCCTTCTTGAAGAACTGGTCTCAACAAGGATGTATCACCCATTCTATCACTTTAATTGTTTACCGAGTTTTCAAAGGTTCCCCAGTACAACAGACGTGTGATCCTATAGTCTCTTTACTTTTTTTTTCCTTTTCCTCTTCCTTACTCTTTAGAAGTTGCTCTTTCATACTAGTTTTCCCCCGCTTCTTTTGCGTTGAGCCACTCTGTTGTAAATGTCGGGTGCTCATCGAGGTACTTTTCACATCGCTTAGCGCCAGGACATTGTAAACACTTTCCTGTGGTTCCCTTGAAGTTACACATATCGGTTGTTTTTTTAAAACTGCTGTCGTCAGCTTGGCAGGAACCCATGGTAATACGCAATTGAATTAGAAACTAGCAAGGCGCACTTGAACCAGCTTGATCCAGTATGCAAGTATCAGGACTATTGAAATGTTGCAATGGGTCAGAGTTTGCAGCGTTACATCAGAGGAAATTGAATAAGGAGTTGTCAGCAGTTTTGAAAAAAAAACCATAATAGTGGACATAATAAGATACGACCTCTAAAATATTGTAATTCAGATGAAATGAATGAAGAAGGAAGACAGAAGAAGATGATGAGGACGATTGTCACGCATGGCTGAAAAAAAACACTACAAAATGTGCTTAAGCGCTTAACTGCCTGCTTTTGCTGCCAAACACTTCCATAATCGCTTGTTGGCGGACTGGTGGCGGTTATGCAAAGGTTACTTCCTGTTAAAAATGTTTAGGCTAAAGTTATTGTGGCTGACTACCACACTTGCGCACCTGTCAACTTCTCTTCCTTTTCGTCTCTCTTAACTTCAGCTCCGTAGCAATGTAGTGCAGCATAATCACATAAAGTCAATGATTATGCTTTGCTCAGAAAACAAAAACAATCCAGGATCCATCACCAACTGTCTCTCAATATCTAACTCAGCGGATACATATGTAGATATTAGAGCAGGCAGATGAACATAAAGAAGAGCAGATACATCTATCTTGAAATAGATGTATTTGCTTTAGATTCCAAATGTCTTCACACAAATTGTGAGTAGTTTTATACGAGGAAAAGAGGAAAAAAAACACTGGCTAACAAGTACATTGTAATAAAGGGAGATATTATAGTTTATACACTGTTCAAGTCATAGAAATACGCCTTTGATGTACGCGAAGGTTAGGCGCTTATTTTTGACAACGAACTGTTAAGAAGTACATAGTTTCGGCACGTGGCTGCCCTCCCTGATGAAGCACTTGTCGAAACATCTGTCTTTGTAAACGCAGCAATTTATAGCGCCAGACACACTGGCAATATATGATGAACGTATGGTAGCCAAGTAACGTCTTTATTACTGTTTTAAGATATTGTGCTGTTTTGTTCGAGTGCACTCATTGACCATATTTGATGCAGCAATCGCTTATCTGATCTGAATGTTGGTTTTTGTTCTTGAGAGATGGGGAGCAGGACCTAATACATCACTTCTGTTTATCTCCCTTTACATCGTTTCGTCTCTTTCTCCGGGTTTCTTGCTATATCATGTTGTGCTATTTTTAGTATTATCCCAATTCAAATACTTTTTTTCTAGTCACTTCTACTGCTTGCCTTTTCTCTCTTCCTTTTTTTGCTTTCCTTTTTTTTCACCCTTTCGTGGGCCCCCTTTTTTATATTTCTGTCTTGCTCTCGCGCTTTCTTTCGCGATTCTTTACTTGTCTTCTTCTTTCCCATTATCCTATTTATTCCTTATGTGGTTTTTCTCTCTGTGTTAAACGTTTCATCTTCCTTTATATCTTTTCTCTTTTTCTCTCAAGCTTTGATTTTCAGTTATTTCTTTTATTTATTTTTTCCGTCTTTTTGTGGCTCTTTTTTTCCAACTGCTTCTCCGGAAATTTCTTCTCTTTTGTTCTCGCGCTTTCTACCCATTTCTCTCTTGGTGTTTCTTTTCGTGTATTTCTAGCTCTTTTTCTATTTCTGTGCTCTTTTTCTTACCAATCCCGCGCCGGCTAAAACCCACGAAGGAGTATACGGAATGAAGCAGAAGAACAAAATGACATGGTGCAATATTATAAGAAACACAAAGCGTGCAAGTCAATGGTGGTTCCGAATGTTTTTCCCTTTGTCACTTTTTTTACTTTTCCTATGTACGTCACGTCTCCTTTTCATCTGATTTCTCGCTGTGTCTTTTTTCGTATAGCATTGTGTTTCAAGACTCTCTGAGGTACAGCATGGCCAATTCCTCTTGTGTGTGTGTGAATCGTGCTTTTTAGGTGACAGAAGAAAAGCTTCTGTCGGCTTTGCATAATGTTATGAAACGCTTGACAGTTCTGCTGTAGAATGCAACAATGGCTGCATGGAAAATTACAGTCCGGGTAATTACGCAAAGAATAAAAACTGAACATGTCAACATGAACAATATTCGCCTGTTAATTGCCGTCTCTGTCGTAACTGCTCTCGCCACAGTTGAGAACCACTGAAATATTTAACTTGCCATATCACACTAATAATGGGAATGACTACATGCGTAAATATAGAGTTCAGGCATCTTGTTATCGCAAAGCAAACACCACAACGTATAATAAAGATATGCAGAGTGAGAACTCGGTGTCGCAAGGAAGACGTGTGAGTGGCCATTTTTAAATGCCTTCAGCTCAGCATTTGAGGTGCCACTTCTCAAAAACTTTTCAAAAAGCCTTCAGAGTTTTCCACTCTACTGAATAATTGTATATATACCCCACGTGTTCCTTTGTCACCCTTGGACGTCATTTTCAGAAAACGTCCTCAAAAGGAAAGTTTGGAACGTGCAGCTCCGAATTGGCTTGAAATAGCTGTCAGCTCCTGCAACTACAATACTTCTAATGTACCCAGCATATGAACAATTTCTGGAATGCGATTTTCCACTTTTTTAGTTATTCAGTTATTTCTTTTTTCTGAATGCTTGGGTGGTGAAGGGGGAAAAATTGTTCGTCAGCTTCGATCGCGTGAACATATCACGTCTTCCCTGACGTCAAACGGGCCAAAAACATTGTTTCACATTTCGCATAACAGCAACAGGAGCCGATGGCGGATGCTCCAAGATTTAAATGCACGTATATACCCTAAGCGACGATGGCGTGAGAGTTTAAGCATCAGCCTCGCATGCAAAATGCCTGTGGTTTGAACCCCGGTGCCGAGCAGTTCTCAACAAGATTTCTACAAATTCGCATAGTGATGGAAGTGCATCGAGAGGCCTGGGGTGCAGCCTCACCGATGACCACCGCTGGTAACGTCCTCCCTCACCAGAGAAGAATTGGCCACCCTGGTGCAGCCTCTGGCCACTACCTTCCACATGCATATGTCAATTACCTCATGGCCCTCTGTCCTCAGCGGTGACAAAACTACTGACCACGACGGCGGTCAGATCTGCAACGCCGTAGAGGGTGCTAAAAATATCTGGAACCGGACGGGCCACCATTGGAACCTGAACTTGACAACGTTTAACGCTCGAACCTTATCTTGTGAGGCAACTCTAGGTGTACTATGCGAGGAGCTAGAGGGTGATAAATGCGATGTAAAAAGGCTACGTGAGGTTAGGAAGACATATTAGGCCTATATGGTGCTGCGGAATGGGTACGTTTTTTGCAATTGTGGCTCGGCTGACAGAAGATAACTGGGAGTGAGGCTGATTATCCACAGAAACAGCTGAAAAGTTAGAGGAATAATGTAGCAATATAGAAAGGGTTGTAGGCATCGTATTTGAACTCACTAAGAGATACAAGATGACGGTGATACCGGCTTACTCGCCTATATCCAGCCATGATGATGCTTCAGTTAAAACCTTTTATGAAGACGTGGAATCGGCAATGAGTGTAGGTAAAAACACAGTACACTATACTAATGGGACACCTCAATGCCAAGGTAGGGAAGAAGCAGGCTGGACACCAGGCAGTAGGAGATTGTGGCATCCGTAGTAGAAAGGCCAGAGGAGAGCTCCTAGTAGAATTCGTTTAACGCAAGAGTTTATGAATTCTCAATACCTATATTGAAAACGAGGAAACCGTGAGTGGACATGGAGGAGCATTATGGCGAAATAAACAACGAAATAGACTTTCTGCTCAGTGCACAACCAGGCATTGTGCAGGGTGTGGAAGTGCTTGGCAAGGTGCAATGGAGTCACCATTGATTGGTGTGGTCTCAAATTCACTAAGACCCGAACAAAGAACGACAGAAACTGAAACGCAAGAAGACAATCAATGAAATAGCACTGAGATGGAACGATAAGGAATTTAGAGGCTCGCTTCAGGGCAGGCACATGGCCTTATTGAAGTAACGAACCTTAGCGTTGACTCAATGAATGATAATGTGACGAGTTTCATTAAGGAATGTTCAGTGGAAGTTGCAGGTACTGTAGTTGGACAGCACACTGGTAAGCTGTCCCTGGAAACAAAGAATCTCATTAGGAAGCATCAAAATATGAAAGTCTCAAGTACAACACACAAAATAGAGTTGGTAGAGCTTGCTAAATTGTTTAAAAGCGTAAGGTATCCGATGTAAGAAGGTATAACATGGAGTGAATTGAACACGCTCTCAAGAACGGAGGAAGCGTCAAAGTAGTGAAGAGGAGACTTGCTATAGGCAAAAATTGAATGTATGCACTAAAGGACAAGAAAAAATGAATAGCACTATAAATACGATAATTGAAATAGCGGAGGTGTTTTACAGATGTCTGTAAAGTAGCCGAGAAAAGCACGACCAAAAACTATGTGAACTAGCAGTAACCCATATGACCCCCCCCCCTAGTAACGATAGAAAGGGCAGAAAACCTTGGAGAGCATACCGAGAGGCAAATCTGCAGTTGAGGATCAGGTAGCGTCAGAAATTCTGAAAGATGGAGGACAGATTGTGTTGGAATAACCAGCCACCCCGTTTACGAAGCGTCTTTTGACGGAAAGAGTACAAGAATATTGAAAGAATTCTAACATAATCTTAGTACATAAGAAACGTGATGACATGGATTTGAAGAAAAACAGGACGGTCAGCTTGTTGTGCGTAGTATACAAGCTATTTACAACGGTAATTGGTAACACAGTTAGGACAACATCTGAATTGCATCAAAGGAACAAGCACAAATTCGAACGGGCTACTCAACAATCGACCACACTCATACTATAATTCAGGTAATTGAAAAATTCACAGAATATAGCCAACCACTATACATAGCATTCATATATTACGAGATGGCGTTTTATTTAGTAGAACTATCAAAAGTCATGCAGACAGTGCGGAATCAGTGCTTCGTTGAAGCATACCTAAACACCCTGGAAGAAATCTACAGGGTATCAACTGCTACTATAGTGCTTCACATAGAAAGCAAGATAATACTAACCAAAAAGGGTCTGAGGCAGGGAAATACAATCGTCCTAATGCTATTTACCGCGCGACTAAAGAAGGTTTTCAGAGGCCTAGAAAGGGAAGAGTTATGAATAAGAGTCATTATAGAGTACCTTAGTAACCTGTGCTTCGCTGATAACATTGCATTGCTGAGTAACTCGGGGGACAAATTGAAACTCATGGTTATGAAGTTAGACAGTGAGAGCAGAAAGGTCGGTCTTGAAGTTAGTCAGCAGAAAACAAAAGTAATGTACAACAACTTCGGAAGAGAACAGCGCTTTAAAATAGGTATTACTGCACTTGAAGTTGTTTCAAGTGCACTTGATGTTGTAATAGTGCACTTTAATTTTACTTAGGACAGATTATTACCACGAAGCTGAACCATGAGGTTGACGCAAATAAAACAATAAGAATGAAGTGGAGCATATTCGCCAACACTCACAAATTAGGGCAGGTATATTGCCACAATCTCTCAAGAGGAAGTTATATAACTGCTGCATTATGCCGGTACATAGCTATGAAGCGGGAATGCAAACACTTACAAATTGGGTTCAGCTTAAATTGAGGACGACGCAGCGAGAAATGGAATGCAAAATGGTAGGTGTAACCTCAAGAGACAAGAAGAGGGCAGAGTGGATTAGGAAACAACCGGGGGTGAGGGATACCATAGTTGAAATCAAAAAGAGAAAATGAATATGGCCGGGTATGTAGCGCGTAGGCAGGATAACTGCTGCTCATTAAGGGTCACTAAATAGATTCCCAGGGAAGGCAAGTGGTTTAGGGGGACACAGAGGGTTAGGTGGGCATATGAGATTATTAAGTTCGGAGGTAAAAATTGGTAGCAGCAAGCACAGGACCCTGTTGACATGGTGAAACATGAGAGAGGCCTTTGTCCTTCAGTGCACGTAGTCAGACTGATGATGATAAAGCGTAAGCGGGTACGAACGCCACCGCAGCTCCCTGGTAGAGCACCGGACCTGCTATTTGAAATGCGCAGGTTCAGTGTATGCCGGTCAGAAGTTAAGTTTTAGTTAGGTTTACTTTTTTTCTCAATTACCCTGCAAGTACTTCTAATAAGATCCCTCACACTGCACTTGGTAACATTAAATTTTATTTTAATTTTGTCTGTCAAACAAAAGAAACAAGTGCTTAAATTTACACTTCCCTTCTTCTTGCTTTTCAGTACACCGTGTTAGCTACTAAAGCGCGTTATTCGAAGAGAAACGAAACTACGCGAGTGCTTTAATTCAGCGTAGTTAATATTCGTGGGCGAATGGTGAATTGAACGAGTTTTGCACCACACTGGATGGTAGACCCTCAGAAGGGACCTAGGAACTCGTATTCTCGAGTTGGCTCAGCCATGCTTTCCTGGTAGGTGCGTTCATAAGTTAGATCAATTAGGCTCTCACATGGAAGAGACTCTTGGTCTGTCTGTGATATGCGAGCAGGAAGCACCGGTATGCAATCACGAGAGCAGTTAGCCGTGATGTCGATATTTATTGCGATAATCACGCTTCAAATAATGTAAATTATTGTGGAAGACGTAACGCAATCAAAATAAAAAGTAATCAATATTTGGAGTTTTTTTATATCTTCGGTCGCGATTCTTTGCGCATTGTTTTCCAGCTTTCCTGAAACCTTCTCCACAGCGTCTGAATTCTCATGTGCTGGGAATTTCGCCTTTTTTGTTGCTGAGCTCATCTGCTAGATATCTCCATCGTTCGTTATAAAAACGCAGCTTCAAAGAACTGCGGTATGTAAGCCATGTCACCATGGCAATCATATAATAGTTGATAACAGATAACTTTACCATTAGCATATAAGACCAACAATGTTGCGAAAACCATTATTGCTAAAACGGGTAACACTCTACTTTTTATGCGCATGAGTTTAACTATACTCAAAGTTGTAAGCATTTACTTTGATATTATCACTTTCGAAAATAACGCGCAGAAACAATGGCATCTACATTGCAGTACATTATCTATCACCCAGTCTTGTATAACATATCCACATTAAGCATGTATGCTTGAAAACGACCTTTCACGACGAATTCCTGACTGATGTCGGCACAATCTTGAATGGTTAGTATACAAGGGTAGTAAAAGTAATCTTAACATGAATGAATGTAGCGAGCACAATTAAAAAAGGCTGTTAATCACAAATATTTTACTGCTGTCAGCACAGAAGGCTTGGCGCCCTGGCGTTTACTGTTTGAAAACCTGTCCTTTTGCCTGAGCTTTGGACGACTTAGTCATGGAAAGTCTTGCCATGAACAGCAATTAATTGTGCACGCACTGCCGTGATAATTGATGCCACTAACTACAGCTCAGTGACTTAGCCGAGCCACCTATGCATTTTTGAATTCAGAATCATTTCTTTGCGCACTGTGAGCACTTTAAAAATCTATCTATCTATCTATCTATCTATCTATCTATCTATCTATCTATATATATATATATATCTATCTATATATCTATTTATCTATCTATCTATCTTCTATCTATCTATCTATCTATCTATCTATCTGTCTATCTATCTATCTATCTGTCTATCTATCCATCCATCTGGCCACTTATGTCGCGGTACTCTCATTATCAACCACTTAACTTGAGATAAACAAACATTTGCATGAGAGGGTAAAATGGTTTGGTCAGTAGTACTCGCTCGGCATGACGTAAACGATGTTACAGTCCCGTCGCGTACGTTGTGAAACACTGTACATAAGCAGTGACACATACGCGGGAATGCCCAGCCGCGGCGGTCGAGTGGCTAAGGTACTCGCCAGCTGACCCGCAGATTGCAGGATCGAATCCCGGCTGCGGCGATTGCATTTCCAATGGAGGCGGAAATGTTGTAGGCTCGTTGCTCAGATTTGGGTGCATGTTAAAGAACCCCAGATGGCCAAGTTTCCAGAGCCTTCCACTACGGCATCTCTCATAATCATATGGTGGTTTGGGGACATTAAACCCCAGATATCAATCAAAATCATAAACATACGCGGGAATGAATATGTACCACTGGTATGCGGGAAGGTGCCACAGGTGTTTGGTTAGTTTTATTCATTGATCGCTGACAAATATACTTCGACAGCGTTAACCAGACGAATGCATTGAGTAAATGTCCGCTTAAGGCCACTGCTGTAGCAGTTTCCTGGGCTACGATCCTCGCGAGCAGCACTGCTTTAAGTCTGCTTATAGCCATGTTGCTGCTACCATCACTATGCAACAATAAATAATTTGATGATACAAAATATATGCTGCTATTTAACACATATCTCCGTGTGCTTTTTTACATATATTTGGCACGACTTCGTAAAGTTACGCACAATAAAAAATCACAGCGCAGTCACCTTGCATGTGCATGCTTCGCATAACACTGATTCCTAAAGTACGTACGACATGTATGCTGAATTTCCGTTTGCGTGAATCTCGTTAATTTCTAATATCACGGAATGTGAAGAACATACAGAAATCCCATGATCTCAGTAATAAAAAAGTCCGGGTGTGGTTCGAGGGGGGGGGGGGTCTTTAAAAAAAACCTGTGAAGATCTTTGCGGTCATTCCCACAAGTACCTAGTGTTGCGATGCCAAAAAATTGTGTTACAATTGGTCATAAAACAAAGTACCACTGGAAAGTATATCAGGCCAAATAACGCCATAGGTATATTGAAAGATTTCTGGTTGTTAGGACTGCAGTTGCAACCAGCGTATAAAAATACCTAGTGCTAATTGTGCTTTGTATTGTTGTAAATGTACTAAATTATGCAATCAAAAAGTTATAACTACCTAGAACATTTGGAAAGCACATTCGTATGCACCATTTCATTGCACCTTTCATTGATAGGAATAACAGCTCAGCAAGCAGAACCTGATGAAGATAAAATCTACTCCGCCGATATCACACGCAACGTTCACGATATTTTCACGAATTTCTGTACGTGCTTTCAATCATTTGTAAAAGTTTCGTTCTGTGAAAGCATCGATGCAATGTCAATGCTGGTCTGGCGTCTTATATTGAGAAATCTTATGTCCAGGAACGGGCAAATGCCATCTTCATCGTTATCGTCACCTCTCTCTTTTTGATTGTTTGATTCAGTACACGGACACGTCCGTCCACTTCGCGGCGATGATTGCAATAGGTTGTTGGATGAAAAAAAAACAAGTACCGAGATTGAGGAAATACTTACAACCGTTCCCGCTAAAAGGAACCGTGTGTAGAGGCAAAGCAGCAGCCGCAATTGCTTGCACGGTCAGCAGCGTTGATGCATGCGCTGCCTGTGGCGTGGCGAAAAAAAAAACATGGCGAGGCGCAAAGCACACAGTGATGGAAGGGTGTTTCCTTCTGCAACATGCCAATCGTTGTTAATGGCCAACTAGAGGCCTCCGACTGGACACAGAGCCCCACAGACCGCTCTGAGTTAACACGCACACTGCGAAGTTTTATTGCTGGATAACGTTCAAAAGGCGCGCCACTGTTGCAATAAGCCATTATGACGTAGCCTGAACATTTTTAGAAAATACATTTCGCATTGAGACTACCGCTATTGTGACAGCTTGATCGAGGTGGTATCTAAAATAGCCAATGGAGCCATGTAGCAGAGTCGCATTCAGTTCCCAGAAGTGACTAACAAACTCGCACGTCTTCGTCTTTCTTCACAATATTTCGTACACAGTAAACAAGTTCACACCTCTAAATGTAATGTGGTTACTGTAGCTAACACCATCACACAAGAATGTTTTGACAAATTACCTCACGCATTATATGGGTGCTTTCTTGTGTCAGAATACCTTTTTCTCTAAAGGTAGTTTCAACAGCCGAACAACTGTAAACCCATGAATAAAAAGTTGTTATTCACCCTTAAACTCAAATGCAAAGTTGATATCACAACCTTACGCCTATAAACAAACGGGGCTATAACAACCTGAAACACTTAATGAAGGACGCGATTACACAATGTCTCTTTTTTATTTTCAGCGATCAGCGGAACGTTGGTGACAAACGTGAAACAAGAAAGCAATGCGTACTTGAACTGTGCATTAGTTTGATGATGCACCATTATTGAGTTTGGCTCAAGAACACTGTATAGGGCAGCCTAGTAAGCATCGAACACGGGGATCATTGAATCTATAAGCAGAACTTCAAGGCGAAAAGCGCTTGGTAGTCTTGAATTTTATATATCGTATTTTTCCAATAATTCTGTTGTCTATTGGTGTTAAAATGAATACCTGTTTTAGGTAGGGCAGCAGATAAAACTACATGCACGTGCCAATCCCTGGTAATTAGTACTCGTTGAACGGCGTAAAGTGGCAGTGCAACAACAACAGTAGTGACTCATCGGCTAATGTTTGCCATAAAAGTGTGCTGATCAAAAGATCGCCACAGACGAGCAAAGGTCATCGAGCCCAGCTGCTGACTGAAATGTCATGAATTCACTCCGACCTGGGAAGTTGAATTTATACCCCTGTCACACGGGCACCCGTGAAGACCGTTTAACTCCCTCGTCTTTACGACAACGAAGATGCGGTTGGTGTAACACGGCCACCCTTACGCAAACAAAGGTGAACGGAGAATTTCGCAAACGACGTTCAACGATCTCCCTTCGCAGCGAAACGAAATACTCTCGTCCTCAGCAGTCTAGAGGTGAGAGAAAAATTTCGAGCACTAAGTGGCCGCACTTAAAGAATAATACATTTTAGCAATAATAAATGTTCTTTCGTTGTAGTACTCATTCACAACGCGTGTTTGTTTACAATAATTACGCCCGCCAGAGTTCACTTACTCTCAACACCGATGCCCTACACACCGTGCCTCGCGCGTGGGGCCGGCCGGTGCCAGCCGATCAACGTCAATACTAGCAAAATATCGTACCACTTCCTCACGTCGTCCGCTGTTTCACTCATGGCTGAAGAACACAAAATGTGCGCTCACGAGGCAAGGAAGCAAAAGAACTTTCGTACCGGGCCTGTACACAGGCAACAAAACAATTAAAGCACAATGTTGCCAACGTCACTAGCAGGATTGCTACATTTAGCAAATGCGTTTTTATTTGAAATTATTTTGAATGGTTTGTTAGTCACATACCTACTTTATAGAGCTTTTTTGTAAAAACCGCATAACGAGGATTCACAAAAAATCAATAGTGATCAAATTATAATACTTTCCGAAAATCAAACAGCCTCAGCTGAGCCCCCTCGCGGCAACTGTTACGACCTTGTCATTGCCGTGTGACACTGCCACAACTCCTTCTCCGTCGAATCCCCTAGGGGATATTTACGTTGATTTACGTGGGGATATTTACGTTGGTGTTCAACGGAGTTTGGTGGTTGCCGTGTGACAGGGGCATTAGACAGGTGTGAAATGGTAGTAGTCCGTCTAGTGTCTGACGTCAGTGCACGTAAAGAACAACAGATGGTCAACATTTCGGCGCCCTCTACTACGCGTCTCTCACAATCAGTTCGCGGTTTTAAAACAAAAACACTCCAGGTAAGATTACACTGATCGGGAAAGCAGGGTAGACTAAAGAAAAAACGTGTTCAAGTGGTAAATTTTCGCCTCGCAAAAACAGTCCTGAAATCTTCCATGCCTATCGTTTGCATTATTCACGCGCTCCCAGCACTTCCAGGTCAAAAATCGCAAGATCTTATCTGCCCGAGAGATCATTTTTTTGCGATAACAATTATACAGACACTCTCGGCTGAATTTCGCTGCCGACACCGGCGTTGTTGTTATGCACCGCATATGTATACGTATCTATATAAATAAAAACGCAAGAAACAAAAAAATCCCAGAAAAAAATTGGCCCCGTATCTGCATGTAATCTGCAAATGTCGTTGAAAGACGATAGTCTTCCGTGTGGAGAAAGTGAACAAGGCCTTTACTTGATGTTCTGCGCAAGAAAATTGGTGAATGGTATTTTGGAGGCGCTGCGTTAGAGAGCCTCAAGCGTGCAGCGGAGGTGAACAAGCGCATCAAGCCACGTCACACGTGAGACACAAGCGCCTTCTGGCAGTTATTTTAGAAAACATAGCGTGTGACTCTGAGACGGGTGTGCGCGCCAATCTCAGAGGTGTTAAGGTGTAGAACGCAAACCGCCGGGTAGGTACCACCACCGTCTCCTTTTAGCAAAGCGTTGGAAACACTTGTCTTTCCGTGCAAGCGTTGCATGGTCAGCGCACCGTGATGAGCGCAACGTTCCTTAAAATTACTTATGTATGCCTTTTGTAGTAAAAGGCTCACATACAGAATATATCCGTGTTGTTAACGGTGTCCCAGACATGCGCAATAATTGCTTTTCATGTGACAATTCAACAAGTATGAACGCTCAAACTTGAGCAACATAGGAGGGCACTGCGGATGGGCTCGGCCGTTTCAAGTACCCGATGTTGTTGAAAATGGACAAAGAGACAATTGGACAGGCACACAGACCAAAGTTTTTTTGGTCGAAGGTCCCCAAGAAAGACTATCGTCTTCAAAGGACTTCTGCGCGTGAAATCGAACGTTTGACCTCCGTTGCGTGAACGCGAGGCGTTAACTACTGAGCCACTGAGAAGTACCTCCCTCAACGTTCAAACGGCAAGCTATTCATACCTTCCACTTACCGCTGTTCACGGGCTTCTCGAGGGGAGTTCTCGTGTTTTCAGCATTATCAGCAGGATGACGCAGTGAGCGCGCGACGGTTCTCGTCTCTCACGAGTACTTTGGCCCGCGTAGAGAACAAGGGTGTGTACACCCGCTCACGTACCCTAATCATCCACTGGAGAGAATCGTACTTCTTGGCTAGCCTTGGAATTCCGGCGTAACGATTCCGTTGCCTTTACCGGGCGCCTATTCTGAGACGCCTATTGACGTTAATCTGTACCTGTGCGTACGTTTCGTGCGTCCTTTCTGCGTAAGAAACTTGAGGCATCTTTCGATATGCTTTCCATTGTACGCGTTACCTTCCAATTTATTGCTATCACGTTCATTGCTTCGCCTTTGCGGCACAGCTGTGACTTTTTACTTTTTAATAGCAAAACTGGTGAACAGGGAGAAATCAAGGAACGAAACGCCAGCCAGCAGACAAGCAGCTGGCGCAAGACATTTCTGTCAATGGTATTGCACCTATACATGCAATCGCTTTTCATGGCGTTTCCGCATCTGCTACAGCATCACCCATTTCAAAGAAGCCGTCGAACAAATCATCTGTTTGTGAACTGTCAACCCCCTCATGTAACACCCCTTGATTGGGACACTCGAGGTATTATAATTAAATAAATATTATCGTTTCGACGTCTGTTCCGTGCGCAGAGGCCCGCGCTGCCGTCAAAGCTGGCCTCTGCCTGTCAAAAAATAAAACAGAAGTTACTGATACATACTTTATGAATGTTCGTGCGCTGATTTGTATATATTCGTGTATACACGCAGAAAATTTTAAAATTTAGAAAGTATTTCACACACCCCCTCTGGCTACCCCTGAGTAGGCTTTGTGAGGAGTTAATCACAGCAGCACCTCATCTCTAAAGCCTCGAAGCAGTCAATGTATTTTGTATAAACCATTACTGACATTGTTTTCTAACAGTGGAAATCGCCGTATAGGTCATTCGTTTCTGCACATAAAATTGTGTCTTTCCTGTCCTGCGTTTCCATACGCAATCCCCTTTCTCAATAGCCTGTCTGTGAACACTAAAGATGGAAGCAAAGTGACCACTCGCAGAGGCAGATGGTATGGCAGTAAACCTAACAAATGTCTTCCCTTTACACCTATTATTTTTGTGAGATGTCGTAACTAGGCGCTAGTTAGGAGAAATGCCACATTTATACCTGCAGCTAGTCTTTATGATTTCGTCAATGTCAGAGATATAGAAAAATAAAATCATTAGTGTAACTTGCTCTATAGTAATCGGAGGAGCAAGGAATGTTTGGCAATGCTTCATTTGTGTGCGTCCTGCTTCTGCTGCGGCATGATTGGATATGTTGACACTGTCGCCGCACGATAACGAATTACAGCGGAGAACCGTGGTCTACACCTTTATGGAAAGTGGCTCTTTTCTTCTACAATGCGCACTTAGGCTAGAATACCAACGACAACAAAAGCATTTATCCTCGATGGGTCCTGTGATAAATCGGGGCTACATGCTTTGGAATAAATAAGAAAAATTGAAAAACTCTAGGCTGTGAATTGTTGGACCATTGAGATTTATCCAACCAATTTCCGTTTCAACAACGAATTTGACCTTGTTCTGCTTCTATCAACTGAGCATAATATAAGCGGTCATCGCCACGTTAGCTGCAAGGACACATGTTGTTCTTTTTATAGTTGGTTTTTTTTTGGGGGGGGCGAGGTGATCGTCTTTCAGGTGGTCTTTTTGTTGTGTACGTCATAACATAAAAATATTTTCTGTAGGGGGGGAGGCATGGTGTACTGCCACGACATGGCAACACTATTGAGGGGCTAGCTGGGTTTTATAAGCATCGCGTTAGTTTGACTAATATAAGCTTCACCTTAGTCAGCCATACTGAAACTTTACGGCTTCAGGCTGACTATGTTTTTGTACTAATTAGAGTCAAGGGTCCGTTGGTGAGCATGATGCCATGCCAATAATTATATTTCAGAAATATCTAAATTGAGGGTAGTAAGATAGACATTGCAACGGTAGGCCCTTCTATGACCAACTGCCCCATTTTCAACACGATCTACGAGTCATCGAAACTCAGCGGACGATCGGCAATGACAGCGTTTGCAACATTCTGCGACGAGCAGCTTCAAGTGTGGCAGCTTGGGCTAGTTGGTATGGCATGACGATAGTTATTGCGCGAGAACAAAACGACGACACAGAGACAAGAAGGACACGAAAGACACGAGCGCAAACGACACAGAGACAAGAAGGACACGAAAGACTGTCTTTCGTGTCCTTCTTGTCTCTGTGTCGTCGTTTTGTTCTCGCGCAATAACTATCGTCATTGAGCAGCTTCAGGCGCGAAAAGGAACGATCACTGCCTTACAAGGCACGCACAGCACTGAACCACAGTCTATATATTCGAGCTCTTTGCAATATACGCATATGCACTTTTCAGTGAAAAATTAAAGAAGTACTAGAAAACATGCTACATAAAAATGAAGGAGAAATCTACAAGTCCAAGAAATTTTGCAATGTGATAAAAGTGCATTAAGCTCAGGTTGCTTTGCTCTTTAAAGAATGAAATTTAGGGACTTCCTCAAGTTTGTGAAATGTTTTATATAGCTGATAGTTAGTTTCTTCTTCTAACTAAAATATCGCGTATGCTATGTCTGCACTTGCACGTGACTGAAATTTCGCAAGACCTAGTGATGTGACTACAACACGTAACTCGCAGTAACAAGGATAGGTGAATAAAAAAATGGCAGCATATTCACGGAGTGAACAATGGACAGTGGGGCGAAGCATCTGTCCGTCCATTCGTTCTTGCTTCCGGCCGTCCATGCGTGCGTCAGTGTGGCCGCCCATGCGTCCATCCGCCCGTCTCTGTGTGCGTCTGTTCGTGCGTTTGCAAGTCCATCCGTGCGTCCGTCCCTGCGTTTGTCCATGCATCCGCCCCTGTGTCCGTCCATGCGTCCATCCGTCCGTGCAGCCATCCGTGTGTCTGTCCAAGCATCTGTCTGAGTGTCTGTTTTTCAACCTATTCAACACTGCAGTACCACCATCTCGTACCTTTTCATCATACATTCTTCTTATAGAAGCACCATGATCTAGCGTACATTCTAAAGACTGAACGAGAGGAGGCACACGCACACTTTCATACGGCTTGCGCTTCCTGTCTACTTCCCACCTTTAACCACCTCGAGTTTATGGTATAGATTTGTTCTCTGTAATCATGGCACTGCGGCCAAACGCTCGCTAAACCTTTCTAAAACCAAGCCGGTTACACTCAGCGGGTATTACTTAACAACCCTTTCTTGTCAGATATTGCTCAATGTACATGCCAATGGCTGCTAATGGGGAATGAGAGACAGGAGAATTCGGCTTTTAGTTAATGCGCATGCTGCGAGCTTTTTATTATTCAACTAGGCACAGAAGATATCTCCCACTGGCACCACCTTAGACGTAAAAATGTAAGACTGGAAATACACTATGACTACTCCTACGACTACGAGAAACGAAGGGGTGCCGCTTTAAAAAGCTTCGCCCCTAGAAATTACAGAACATTCCTTACCTTGGCACGCGTATAAAATCCCATTACATCAGTTAAATATAGATGTGACGCGTTTGCGCCAATTCATGACTTCAGAAGAAGTGGGTGGTGTGAGGGGTAACCTCAGAACCTGCATAAAGTTTTACTCACGTGAAAGAGAAAGTGCAACGTTATCAATGTTGTACTTTTCCTCTCACTTGAATTAAATCATATCATTTAGCTACATATCATTTAATCATATCATTTAACAAAGCGTAGCGCTTTGGTACCAGTACTTCATTGCGACACAGAACGCCTGGGTTTGATTTCTGATGGGATCCTAGTATTTAACCTTAGCATTTTTGGGGTCAACGCTGCCAATTTTGTTTTAAATTTGAAGCCATTAATAAGGATCCTGTATGACTTTTAGCGTATCTATCTATCTATCTATCTATCTATCTATCTATCTATCTATCTATCTATCTATCTATCTATCTATCTATCTATCTATCTATCTATCTATCTATCTATCTATCTATCTATCTATCTATCTATGCAATGTCTTATGTTTCGATGCTCTCAAAGTTACACCCTCAACTTGGCGTGAACCTAAACTAGAATAAAAGAGTAAGATGGTCTAACGAATACGACGCGCTGGTCTAGACATGAATACTGTCAGAATCCCGTAGTGTACATCGTCCAAAACCTCCGTCAGACAGTGGCACAAGGCAACGGGCGGGTTTATGTCGCTGGTAATCGGGTATGTGACACAGGTGACTGACACTTGGTAGCTACGCATTTACGTAAAACACACGCGGGCCAGTTCAACACGCGAGCGTTAAGAAATACCCGACATGGGTATTGTCGACCCAACGAATGCAAACAATAAATGTCATGGTCCCAAGTGGAATTCAACCGAAGCATTTTGCGTGGCAATAGAGCAATTCACGCCAGGTCTACGAACTATTTTTTCAAATAGACACTAATCTTCTTGAAACGTCAATAGTGATTGTAGTGCTGTTTACCAAATGTTATAAATATTACATGTGGACTCCTTTGATACAGCCGTTACGTCGGGTTCACGTCAATTGCAGTTAGTTGCCATACGCCGAAGTTGATTTATGTAGCGGTGTCCAGGGAAATCAACTTCGCGAGCATATGCGTTTACCATCAGCTTCTAGTGTTGCTAATACGCATGTTTCAGTTGGCATCCTTGCGCAAGAGCAATCAAGGGATTATATAAACATCTGCAAATTTTCAACATATTCCTGTGCGTGCAACATTTGTGCCTACATAAGATTCCATTTCAAGACGTGTTGCTCAATTGAAAAGTATTGCAACACGATCACCTCCCCTCGGAATGCGTCGGCTGACGTCTATTTTCAAGGTACGTGGAATCTACCAAAATGTTTCTTGGGTCTCTCGAACCTGAATGACGCAATGTCTGTTCCCACTATTCCTGGGTAGAGTAATCGTCAGTTACCTCTGTTGTGTACGCACATACCACCCCACGGCGTATATTCATCGGCATGTGCCACGCATGTCTGCAGGAGAAGATTTGACGACTTGGGCAATGGGATTTTCAAGTTGCATATCTCATGACCCGCCAATTTTATTTTTCAAGCTTCCTTGCCTCTTCATAATAATTTTGATCCACTTATAGTTAAATGCGACATACGTATTTTGATATATTATATGCGGTGATTTATATTGCACGTATCGGCTCCTCAACTAAGGGTAGACCAAAAGTAGTATGCTTTATGCGGTGACATAGAGGTACACGCAGATGGTAGGATGGATAGATAAATAAATAAATAGATAGATAGATAGATTGATATCTAGATAGATAGATAGATATATATATATATATAGATAGATAGATAGATAGATTGTGTCAAAGCGCGAAGTATACGTAAATATATGCGTGAAATGTAATACTCCAATTTTCCGGTCGACGTGACAGTGAGGCAGCAATCGCACTTTTTTGCACCGTTGGCCTCCAAGATTGCGCGATGGCAGAAGTTCGAGGGTCATAAGCCACTAAAAGTATTTGGGAGGGGGGGGGGCGAAATTTTCTCGTCTGATCGTGCAAAAGGGACACGTGAGAAAAGTTTATTCAGAGATCAAAGGGCTCTCAGGGGAGCATCAACGCTATGTGGCATGCACGGTAGTCGGAGAGGGACTATGAAAAGCCATGCGTGTAGATGCAGACCAAAGTTCAGCAAATGTTACAGTTATCAATGATGAAGAGTAAAATGAAGGTGGCTCGGCGGGGTGGGTAAATAAGAATAATAAATTGTTGATCCAAGTGGGCATGAAGCTGAAGAACATCTCTCGCATTAGGAGCAGCCAAGCAGTGCATTAGGAGCCGCCAAGAGTGATAGAATTATTGAGATATTGTCCCACTTCATGATGAGATAAAAAGTGAAGAACGCTTTTTACTGTTTCTCAGCAGTGACATTCATGGACTATGTATCTGCCTGTTTTATTATGTTTATCTGCGTTTTTTATGACGTTTTTTTACAAGCGTGTGACGGTTTCATCAAATATTGCAATAGATTGGCCTTCGGTAAACTCATGCCCACAACGAATATGATAATTAAAAAAATGTATTTTGTTTCAACGTTTTAAATATTATAAGTTTTATTCAACCTGTATATCTTGTCCTTTTTTACTTGCTGCAAAAACAGGGGCAGCTGCCGCAAGTCATGACTTTTCCTTCTATGAAAGCTAGTACAGAACACATTCGGCGATATCCATCTCCGATTGTATGAGGTTGTAGTTACACGAAGCCAGCTATTAAGGTGTTGATCTACACCAGACTAAGTTATGTCATGGCGTTCTGTAGTTGTATATCAGCGTTCAGCCATTTTACTGGAGGCTGATTGAAATGCTTTGCAAAGGCACGCACAGCCAAAATTCGAGAGAGAGTAATGTTATTACAAATTGCCTTGCATAAGGTTCCCATACTTCTCCGTTGATCTATCAATACTTGTACTTATTCGAAAGAACATTTTGTGCATGTATAAACTGAGGCATAAAAAGTAACTTAAAATTACTTTTTTAAATTTTTATTTTTTCCTTACCACCTTGTTTGCTTAGCCCTTTTAGCGCACCAAGTTTTTTGCACAATTATTATTTCTCTAATATTGGTCAGTTTTTTTCTTATGTCTTTAAGTAGGAGGAAATAATCTTCTATATGTGTACATCGAATGACAGCCTCTTCTTTTTCCAGCGCACTTACCTCGCTGAAACAAAAAGAAAATCCTGACAACCTTAGTGAGACGGATGTCATTTGTACTAAACATAATCGATTTTGCCTCTTCTGCATCACGCCTAATGCGAAGCACATTTGAAGCGTGAAGGGATATATATACAGCGCTATCTTACGGCTCCTGACACATTGGTTGTAGCTTGAGATTGAAGCTATGGCTGGTATTCTGAAACACATCCTGTTTGCATGGGCAATGATTGCTAAGGCAAAACATTGCTATGCGTTAGAAGGACAAATTTCTGAAATAGAAGAGAGCGCAGATATTACAGGATCGGAAGGAAACCACTTCCAAACGGTACAGTATGCACTTCACACCCCTTTTTAAAGTGCAGATGGCCTGAGTGTAATATTTACCCATGCGTTATAACATGTCTGGTATAGGCTTGTTAACAAAGGTCATAACGAGAGTTGAATTTGATAAAGATCTATAATAATTCGCAGGCGGAGATACACATAAGAATACTTTCCTAAAAGATTGGCGTATCATCCACGTCATCATATATTCATCTGTATTGAAGCTCAGTGTGCTAGGAAATATAACAAATTTTATCGTTTCGTCGAAGCGACCCTAACATGCCTAACTACATGAAGCAATTGAAAACACGCGTTTTCTTATGGCATACCAAGCTTTAATAAGGCGTGTGATATGGCCTAATTCCTAAGGTGATGCAATGGCTGCTATTGAAAGTAATTGAGTGCAACACGAAAATGCAGCTTACTGCGTGATTGCATTTTCACGTGCTGGAAGCAAGGGTGACAAAACACAGGGGAATTGTGAAGTTTCTTAAGGGTGCATAGTTTTGTTTTTCAATTTTCGGTACAACCGCCGCAGCGCTTGAAACGAGAACCTGCATTTCTGTAGCAGTTCACGTCTTTTTTTTTGACGCTGTTACATATTTTCTCAATGTGGGTTGATGTCCTGGGAGAGTTTTTTTTATTCGTGATTACTTTCTTCACTGCAAGTATAAATTCCAAGACGACATCGTAGTATTATATCCACTCTCTCTTTTGATTATTCTTTCTGCTACGATCTGGGTCTTTCACTTGAGCCCCTCTGTGGCCTTTGAGACAATGGTCAATATTCTGTCCGCAGAACCTCACAACGTGTCATGTAATGACAAGAATTTGTATTGAAAAGCCGCCTTTACTCGTGTTACGCCGGCGTATACTTATACGAAAACCGCGGATCGTCGGGGCGCTACTGACGTGAGACTGAAGATCTTTAGGTTGCAACCACTAGGCGGGGACCAATAACAAACGCTAATGTTGCGCCTCGAACCCCGCTTCAAAGACGCGAATGTAGCGCGCTAAAACAAGCACTTCAAAGACAGAAAAAATTAGAGTAGCCAATAATCACCCTGTAGAGCACAATAGTGATGTACTTTCAGCCGACGCAGCTCACCACACATCGACCTGGGAGAGGCGTGATGATGATACAATGTGACGTGGCATCTTTTGGGTTGACTTAAGGAGAGCTTTGCAGAATCCATACCAGTCTTCCGGTTACAGTCGAGGTAGCAGTAGGCTTGCAAGTGTGAATGCTCTAAGCAGTGAAATCGGTGACTGCGGTTCCTGTGGAGTGATAAATAATATTGTTATGGTGATCTTGTATATAAATATTATTTACTGAGCAAAAAAAGGTAGTCAGTTATCTGGATGGTTTCGTATCATGTGCCATACATTACCAAGTCAGCAGTGCTAAATGGCTATCTGAAAAGGAATTGCTGCAGTACTTCGTTGTCCACAAAGCATACTAATAACATGAAGTTCGTTTCTGGTGCAAGTGAATTTGCCTTTGCACCAAAACTGTTCGCTTCTGTCAGCCTTTGAGGCAAAAACATGCATATTTATGTCTATATTTACGCCAATCACTCGTTTGAAGTATTATTTCGCATAATGAGACCAATATACGGAAACATTTCACACAACAATGTGCTCGCAGAAGATAGGACGAACAAACGATGTGGAGATACGTAGTTCGGCAGTAGACAAAAAATAGACTACGTTTGTATAATAATATTGATCATTGTACTGTCAATAATATAAAAATATAGTGACACCGAGGATGTGGGCCGCAATGTTGATGTTTAAATAACTACGGAGATAAATTACTACTAAATGTACAGGTGCTCTTAGGGTGTTCGCAGAGCACACTTACACATTTATGGAGTACTGCAAGGGCAGATTACTTGTGCCAGAATTTTTCTACTGCGGGGCAGAGTGTAGAGTTAGTCCAAGTTACTGTCGCAGTAGCGCAGAGTTGGTCAGGGTGCTTACTCTTTCCACAAACGCACAGTAAAACAGACTGTGAACTCCTTGCCGCGAAGGTGGAGTTTTCACTTCAACGCGAATCTCGCTCGACGTAGTGTGAACAAGCTCTGCCACTCCATCCTGAAGAGACAGAGATCAAAGTAACATGGGCATGTCACTGATGCCCCGAACCGGTATTCACGTCTTGTGACCATAAGTCTGGAGCCGTGGACGCCACGATGTCACAATAAGGGGCAGTGTTTATGGTATAAGTTTCAGGATGAAAAGTCATTTTTAGTCCACGTTTTGTTTTTGACACACACACAAAAACTTCGCAACATTACACTAGCAAGTTTTGACGCGTTGCCATATCTTAGTTACTGATTAATTACTGCTGGAATCAGGTAGACTGCAGAAGTTCAGAATTATAAAGAAAAAAATTATGCATGAACACAAAGCATCCGCATTAAGGTTTCATACAAGACAACTTCGCGCTCGCTTCACAATTCTACGCCATAACTCCTCATAGCCCCCCCCCTTACCATAAAAACAAAGTCATAACAAAAAACACGATTTTCCTTGGTGTTCGTGGGTTGCTTACTGATCGCTAACACGAACTTTCTTTCGAACTAAAACTGACATCCTGCATGTCGTGAACAAATTGCTGCCAGCCATGATTAATATCCCAAAAATTTCAACCGCAGCAACTTTCTTCTAAAATTCACAATTTAGCAATATCTCAGTCTTTTCAGCGGCTGTCATAAAAATTGTTTTGTAATGACTGTAATTTTGGTAATTCCTACCTGCACACTTTATTGAACACCGTCTCTGTGCCTAGCACAAGTGAGGAAATGCTAACACAGTGGCCCTGTTAATGTACCCAATTTGCGAATTCTTTTCTCCCACGGTGCTGTAAAATGAATTCGCAGCTGTGTTGTGAATTGATTAGTGCCCCAAAGTATTGCGTATCCCTCAACCCTGAAGCGCCGACGGCTTGTGCATGGAATCAAATATATTTCTTTCGGTTGGCATCAGATGCTCAGCCAACAATTACAACTCTATTGGCACGTAATGACGTGTGTTGGGCATCTGCCAATGCTTTGAGTAAAACACTAATCCAAAGGACCTCAAGAATGCTATTGATGTTATGTGTAGCAGCGGAAGTGTTCAAATGTTTTACACAAAGGTGAGGAACACCTAAGCAAAAAAAGACAGAATTCAGTGTAATATAATCAATTCCATACCACTTAAAAAATCTGCTGCTCAATCAACTCTTCAAAGGAAGATGTTCAAAGCGACACCCCTATTGAGGACCGATGCTGCTAGCCCACTGCGGGTGGTTGCACAAGAAGACAGTAGACTGCGCAACAACGCCACGTCTGCCCAAATGCTAAAACTTTTCAAATAATCACTGAACTCCGCTGAATTGACGCCATTAGGCTGTGATGTTCATTCCGAAAGTGGCTTTCACGAAGTCATTTTCCTTTGAAGTTGGACAGACTGACAACTCTTTTTGCAACATTTGTGGTAGCGACGAAGCTTTAGAGCACATCTTCTGCAACTGTTGTCGCTACATTGCGCAGCAAACTTTCTAGCAGCCAAATAAGCTCAATAGATCTGAGACTGATGGCGGCAGAAGACATTCTGGAATGTCGACCTCAGAAACCATCTCGGGTGAAGGCGCCGAAGGCGGTTCACAACTTCTTCAAGGCAACAGCCCTTAACTTACTATATAAACCAAAGCTGTTATGTTGACTGTAATGAGTGACTTTGAGTACGTGCTGTTTCCTTCTTTTCACTCTTTTTCCTTTAGATTTCGTTACCCGTTTCACCTCTGCAGGCTAGCATATTGTCCTCCTAAACAAGGTACCATAGCTGTCTTTTCTTTATGTTCCTTCCTACCTTGAGAGGCCATAACCCGATAATTGCATGCTTTTATAAATACTCTTTCTCGGTATGCAGGAACAATATTTTCAAAACGTTTTTATTAGAGTTTTTACGGTACGACTTCTGCAGAGCTTTTCGATCAAAGGAAACATTAAAACGAATCAGGGGTCCAATTGTTGAAGCTTTTCTCCTAAGGTGTGAAAAAGCTTTGTCTTATCTGTTGGACTTTCTCATTTCTGTTGGACTTTCTTATTTCTTATGGAAAAGACCTTGTTACACTCCAACACATCCATCGAAAACACTGCGACATGATACGAGTTCATGAGGTCCGACAAAAACGCTCTGATAAAGTACTACACTACTTAGGGTCTTTCCACTGTTGGCTACCTTATGCAATTTCGGCTAATTCGAGAGACCCGTGGCGATCTAAAATCATGAAGAGTGACATGAATCATTCTCGGCAAATTTGAACTCATGTCTCGGCTGAGTTATGCATTATATGCTCAGTCTCATCCAAACAAATGTCTGACATATTCTCTATTTTTCCTACTTTGGGATCTACCAGTAGAAGGCACCCTTTACGAGCGATTAAGTACGCCTGTCCCGTTTTTTTTGTATATGTGCTATATTCATCCAGATCTTGGAGACACTTACGCTATTGTGCACCGCTCACAGCCTACTAGCAAAATTTTAGTGAGTGGGCTAATTCTCGTAGCGAAAGCGGTAGTATTGCTTTAGGTTTCGTTAGGTGCTTTAAAGCTTTATGCTTTTGCAAAGTTGGCTACTAAAGTGCCTAGATGGCAGTTAGGCATCGTGTTCCTACCACAGAACACACTTCCATCAACACCTTGTAGACTTCTTCACTGACGTAGTACCCATAATTTGCGCACCCTAATTAGGAGTGAAGAGCTTACATTTAAACTAAAAAACCTTTTGGGCCGGTCAAAAAGTCTGGTTCCTTAAACCTCTTGAGACTTCAAAAACTGCAATGAGGCTAACGTTTTTCCGATGTTATTTCCGTTATTTTGTAAATTAAGTGTTTCAATTATAGGGGACATGACTTGACTGCAATGAAAACTTTTAAACCTGAAGGAATGCTACGAACACCCTCAATTTCTTGTAGTGACCTCTTCGTCTTGTAATCGCTACAACTGAAACCGTCAAAAACTTCTTTGTGAGGCGCTAGAATTTAGGAGCGCTGCTGGAGCATGCACGGTGTAGCGGCTGATGCAACTGGCATTGAAAAACGCCAACGTAATTGTTGTGTTAAGGATGGTACTGTATTTTTCAAAACCACACTAGCCACACACATGTAGAGTGGTGACAATTATTGCGAAATTCGAAAAAAAAGGGTGACTTTTGGCGTCTTCTCGCTCGGCAATCAGCGATTTTAACATGAAAGTCAGTGGTAACCATTGTATTTCCGCAGATCGCGTGGATTCCGCACAGTCCCTACGCAAGCAAAACACAAGGTAAACGTGAGTTTTCAATATAAACGGCGGGTTGACTAAATCACAAAAGAATACCACGTGTGGTGGTGTTTTATGGATTGTGAAAGGTTAACGTGAAGACTGCCGCGCCGCCAATCAAGCGCCACGCGAAAAGCACGTCACCCCGAAGCCGCTGCGCTGCAATTCGAAACGGAGCCAGGGCGAAAACTGGTATTGCGCTTACGCAGCGCAGACTCACCGATCGTGAGTTTGAAAGCCGTACTTAAGGTCAACCAGTGTGTCCGCAAGTGTAGTTCTAATGCAAATTCGTCACCATTGATTTTTTTATTATATATGTGTGAGAGTATTTGTTTATTATTTTTAAATAAACGTACTTGCTGCATTTCCGATGGAGGCGGAAATGTTGTAGGCCCGTGTACTCAGATTTGGGTGCACGTTAAAGAACCCCAGGTGGTCAAAATTTCCGGAGCCCTCCACTACGGCGTCTCTCATAATCAGAAGTGGTTTTGGGACGTTAAACCCCACAAATCAATTAAACTTACTTGCTGCGTAATTTCCCTCACTCATCATCCGGTTTTATTCATACTTTTTTCTGTCTAGGCTCTCGAAAATAGACAGCTCAACTCGGTGGTGAATTCGCAATGCTTCCCAGTGTAATATTAGTGTCTACATGATAGCGCGACAGCACTCGAGACTTGTCTAGACTGAAGCTGAATGACCGCAAGAGCAAATGGCACACTTTTTCTTATCCACACGTCACCACTATAGATAAGGGCGCTGCTTCTGAAGCATTTTAAGAATGCACGGCTTCCCTGTATTTAGCGCTTAGATGCCTATATCAACTTTGAAATTCACCAATATCAGCTTTGACGTCAGGAGAAAAAGCATCGACACGTGATTACGTCACCTTATTACATTGACGCTTGGTAAATGACTTGCCGGTAGCGCAGACTGTGCAGGATGTGAAAAACCAACGGCTCACAAAATTTATGATTGTGAATACAGTGCGAGGATAAACTCGCTGCAGTAAGCTTTAGGAGCTGGGCAAGGGATTCAATACGTAGACTGAGAAAAATGTATTCATCGGCCTTCACTTTCGAGTCATCTTAGGCAAATTCAACAAGGGCCTTGTAAGTTTTTTCTGAACCATCGGGCGCACCGTCATTAGGAGGCCATCCCATTTGCTACAGTAGGTTGCGAACGCGGTGCCTAAACTGGCCCATAGTGAACTGGACTGATCACATGAGGTTGAAAAAACAAAGTGCATGAAGGTGGCGAAACTCTTTCACGCTTAACTAATTTTTGTGCACTTTATTCATTGGCAAACGTCACAACAACTGACCGTCAATACTGAGCAAGTGCTGATCTGTTATCACCACCATAATTTCAGTTGTTGAGAACTTCCGGTTGAGCGACTCAGTCTATAAAATGAAATCACTTAACTAACAAAATTTTTGATCTAAATAAAACTGATGGACTGAGGCTGTGCTGGCCGAGTAACACCGCGGTGTTGATGGATCTCTTGGCGTCACCGATGGCATCGACATGAGGCTGCGACAGAGGCGTCCTCAGGTAGATTTCATGAATGACGACGAGGATTCTGTTGCCGGATACACATCTCCAAAGCAAGCATAATAGTCTTCGGTTGAGAACCGAAATCTTTAGCAATGGTGGAGAGGTGGGGGTTCTGGATTAGTACCGCGAAGAGCTCCTGCCTGAATCCTCGCTCCAAGAAGCGAGATTTTTTGTCATCCGGAATTTCGGGTGTTCTGGGGTGGATCAATCTTGTCATCTTTTGCATGAGGAACGCCACGTTTTCATTCAACAGCCACACAGGTCTTTCCAATGCCATTTCCACCTCGTGCTTGCCGAGCGGGACGCTTGTGAGCTTGGCAAAGTACCTGGTCACTAAAATGTTCAAGTTACCGTGCTTTGCTCTTAGTTCTCTGGTGTCACTTATTTTCGAACTTCAATATTGGGTATAGTTAAAGCGCGAGAACAAATTGACGACCCAGAAAAAACAAGGAGACGAAGGACAGGCCTCTGTGTTGTCGTTTTGTTCTCGCGCTATAACTATCGTCATGCCGTACCAACTAGCCCTAGCCGCCACACTTCAATTCTGAAGTCCAGAGGCTAGTGGGTACGCACACCTTTACCTCTTGTTGAACATACACCTTTAACCATTTCTGATGCTGAACGCAATAATTTGGTTTTTTCGATCACCTTAAAGGAAGCTTCCTCGACATGCCAAATATTGCACCTCATTTATTATTTACAGAGATAAAAAGTAACTATATATTTATAACGTAAGTTTATCCAAAATTTACGACTCACTTAGCATAAACTTTTTGGAAAGCATGCCTGCTTTAAAAGCTTTTCTGCGATTCTTCTTACATTTCACCACGTAGAGTGTATGTATTTTTATTTGAGGTTGCTCGTGTTTCGCAAAAGTAAGCCTATTGGCCCTAACACAAAAAACACGGTCTTTATGTTTTTTGCAGTTGTGGAAGAACAATGAAGATATGTGGAATTATAAAACAACTCAACTTTATAAGTTTGCATGCCGCGGGGAGCACAAGGAAGGGATGACTGACACTGAAGTCACTCTCAGCGAAAGTTCATACGATCCACAGAAGCGAGCGATGTAAGATTTGTGATCTGCGACCCCTTCATTCAGAGATAAATTATTGTCCGCTTTTTTCAGGGCTTTTTCACCACCCAAGAAATGGAAGTTTGGTGCAAACAATTCTATTTCAACGTTTCACACCAGTGAGTAACATTATCAAACATTTGTTAATCAAACGCATTGTAACGCCTTGCGAATAGTAACCCTTCTTCTATTGAAATTGTTTGCAAAAAAGTGTTATGTGAAGAGGACACTATGTAAAAGAAGAACAGTACCCCCTATATTTTGAAGTGGGGGATGCATAAAAGCAATGCGCAAGAAAGAGCTGCTTTAACGCAAAAACAAAATGGAAGATGAACAATTTCCGAGAGGTTGCGTATATTCTGCCACAATGTAGCTGTTGTGAGCAGTGACCTAGCCAGGAGTTCATCCTGCAACCGCGAACCTCTCTAAGATAGATTTTCCTTTTCTTTTTCGACAGGGAATGCAGAGCACATCTGCCTGCCCGCAACAGATTTGATATCAATGAGAAAGCTCCCTGTGAAAAATAATTCTACCTACGCCCCTTGTTAGCACTATAGTAAACACTTTGTAAACAATTAACAAGTGAGCACTAATTCAACGCGGTATAGGGAACATTCCTGTGTGAAAAAAAATATTGTTGCTGTATTGAGGAAGAGGAAGACGACAAGATTCTGCGGTAAATCTTATGCTCGACATCTGTGTTTGCATCAGTCATGCACGGCTGTGACTGCCAAGTCGTCACTGTTTTCACAGCAAATTGTCATACGACGTTTGGTAGAGTTTGCTGCGAACATTCGCCACCGAACGTTGCCAGCTGCTTCAAACGCTGCAATGAGTGCATGTGGCAACATAGCGACGGTGTTTAGGGCAACATAGCGATTGGTGCTGTTTTGCATGGTGCGCTGATTGCAACTCTTGTGCTTTGAACCGAGTGCACAGAGAGTAAACCCAGCTTCGCATTTCGTTCGCTTTTCACTGCTCCTTTAGCGAACTGTTGGTGAGGGCACTGTTTGAAGTAAACAGTTCGATTTGCCCGCACAACTCATGTCTCTTAGCTCGACTTGCAAACTCGGTGCATGCACACTTTTGCCGGCTTTAATTGTATTCCTGCTTCATATGGCAGTATAAGTACATATCGCCTACTGCTCCAAGTGTAGCGGCGACATGCCAGACCTTTGCAGCCTTTGAAACCACCTCACCAACCATGTAAATTGGAATTGAATTGCTGGGTACGCTCCCGATGTCGACTGTTCGAAACAAGTTGATCGTCATACCTACCATTTACCTCAACCACTACACCAGTAAAAAAGCCCTGTCTGAAAGCAGTGCCGTAAAGCGAGCCAAGTTTTCTGTTTAAATGACAGTTCTGCATCAAGGTGCCCCAAAAGTCTTCATCACCATCAGAGGTATGGCCTTTACAGCTGAGCTGACTCAGGAGATTCTAAAGGACAGTCAAATTAGGCAACGGCAACGCTGGACCACAGCATGCCAACCGCCTGCAAATCACCTCACTCAGCATCTGAATAATACCATCGCTGAAATGCAGGACATGCACGTGGATGTTGAACATAAATGTGGGATAATGAACTTTCATACTTGACCGTCACATAAAACATGGATGGGCAAATGAAAACGCAATCCACGCCATGTAAATAGATCTACTGTACGAACCTGGTGATGACGTTCACACTCGTGATAACTAACAGCCTTAACAAAGAAGGCCTTCATATCACCGACTACATTTAGCGCGCCGAAGAAGAAACAAAACTATCTTCTCTCGGAATCAAGGCCTTTCAAAGGGCAACAGTTATCACTACAGCCTTCGAGGATGCCACATAGAGTTTCAGCATGGTGAACCTAATTGGATGTGAACGTGTACTTTGTGAAGAAACTTCTTCAGCAGCAGCTTGGGCCATTTAAATTTCTTAGATTTATTAGCGCTGTCGACTCGGAGGCTATACCGGGGGACAATGCGAAATCTAAGCAGTCCAGCGCACGTCGTGAGAGACCTTCACGTCATCCGTCTTAAGCCTGTCTATGCACGTCAAAAAACCTAAGGTACCTATTTCACTGGTTTTATATTGCACCTTCACATGGCGTGCATGTTTTCAATTCGATGTTACGCATCGGGTCAATGGTTTGTTTCACGATGGGCCGTGCTTCCGTCTGGTATTTTTATCTGCTTTATTTTACCCATTTAGACGGTTTGCAAAACTCCGCAAAGACTATGGCGCAGTGTTTCAGAATTTTCGGGCTGGCTTGAGAATCTTCCATTCAGATGCAGCGGAGAACGTGAAAAGTCCTGTTTATTCGATAGCTTAAGTGTCAACTAGCAATAAAACTTGAATTCTCACTGGTCCTTGTATAAGAGCACACGCGCCTTATTATGTGTCACGTCGTCTACAGCTTAATCTGTTTGGCGCTATCATAGTGCAGAAATAAATGACAGCTTGAACATTATTGACTGACAATCTATGTATTTCCTGCAGATAAAGAGTTATGTTTTATGCTGTGCATCCTTTAGGCGCTAGAACGCTCATTGATTCCTAGTAATATGCATCTAGAGCGTATCAGTATCGATCGTTATACTGGGCCCATGATCAGGCATGACACTGAACAGTCTTACCCAGGGAGATTGGGTTTTCATATATAGTTCATCCAAAGGAACGGCTTCTTATTGAACCCACTGTCTTCGGCATTCGTCAAGGTCATGACCACGCGACAACTCAATGGTCAAAGTCAATTGTTTTGAATTTAACAAAAAAAATTTACTCTGTGCATTGCTTTTGCATTACTATGCCAAAAACTATTGCTCAGTGAAACAATAGTACAGGACGTCTCCTGACGCATAAACTTTGGTGAGGGTAGGAGAGCAGGCATAGTCTATCTTGTTTCTCTGGTATATGCGCATATGTCTACGTTAGAACCTAAAGCATTTATTCTGTAGACTCTTAAACGCTGAAATTTGTTAGCACCTTGTCTGGAGAAATTAGGCTCCATTCAATATTATGCGATATATTTACTTTTTTTTGGTGAGACAAGCTCTTTTATTGGTGATATGTGCTAGTTGATATCAAGTACTTTGAGCCAAGACAAATTTTCCGGTAACTAAGAGGCCTCTCTTTCTGAGAATTCATACGAATTTCATCGTAGCGTCACCTTACAAACTAGTGGTTGTATACTTTCCTGTCTCTATTTAAAACTTGTTGGTTTTTATATAACTTGTAGGTAGTATTCATCGTGCGTTCTTCCTCATAATATGCCTCAATCGTAGGGAGTGATTATAGCTTATGTAACAGAAGTTTGAAAAGGCTGCTGTTACATATTGTAATACACTGCACAAGTATGTTGGTTTATTCATATTCAGCGTGATTGTTGACACTACACGTCCGCTTGTGTGTGTGAGACATATTTTGTGATAACTGTGTTTAGTGACATTAACACTAGTGTAAGTGCTATTGTTCATGCGTTTTACCTGCCTCTTTCACAAATAAACACAGACGGAGCAGCTGTATGGTACGCTATGTTCCTCGGTAAAAGTGAGAATTGTGCCGTTGTTCAAATAAAGGAGTTCTGGGAGAAGAGGAGTAAGTACTTCCAAACTTTTAGTATTCTTGTTGTTGAGTTTGTTGAAGGTGCACAGGATCAGAGAGAGTGCATTCAGTCGCATTGGTAATGTGACTAAATACATGCTTGTGGTAGCTCTAGCAGTTCCTAAGTGTGAAAGTGGAACCAGAGAAAATGATGTGACAGCCAAAAACCTTGGGCTCGGGTCGCCTACACGCGCCAGGTGAGGTTCAACACCTTTGATCGAGGAGAGAGGAAGTAACGCACGCCGCATCTTCCCTTTGCGGGATGTGATTTTTCGCTGGGTCAACGTACGTGGCGAAAGCACAATGAAGCCAGACGAAGCTGACGGGCATCACAGACGTGTTAAGTATGAATGAATGCTATGAGTGACGCCTGAGGTGATGTCGCCATTTGCGCTCGTGCTAAGGAGTTGCAAAATAGCACCTCTCCTGTTGGAAACGACTTAATGGGGCGGACGCTTGAAAACGATGCGGTGAAGGAACGAATGGCGCTTAGCACGGTCATGAACCATTCCTGGACATTACCAAGAACGCTGTGAGAGCAGAGTGGTAGATGTAGAATATTTTACCTGAAACGTATGGGTGCCGCCATCTTGGACTTATAAGGTAATGTTTTGATGTTTTGGTATACTGCGATGTAAACTAAAGAGGCCAGGAAAAATCTCATTCATCAACTCAACCACTTTCATTTTTATTCGTCTACTTTGTTTGTTTTGTTGTTAAAGTGCAAAACGCAAAGGCTAACAGCCCAGCTCGGCGGTACTGATACCTCTTCAAAAATATTCCATCAAAGTCATATGTTTTGAAGCTTACAGCGTAGATGGCTGCGGCACAGTCAATAAATATTAGAAATTGCCTTGGCACCATGGATAGCGTGCCTGGCATCTTCTTATCGCAGAACCAGGGGTCATGGGTTTGAATCCTGTCAAGGAAACGTTTTTCATTGTCTTTCGATCGTTCTTAATTTTTTTACTTCGTTTCAGTGACAGAAATACGTCACCGAAATATAAACGATTGACAGCATAAAACACTTTCGTCTGACCAAGTTAGGAAGACAGAGATTGATATAGAGAGGCGAAGAAACCAACAGAGTTTCAAAGAAGGTGCTATACCAAAGTAGGTAACAAGGCGTAAAATGACGTAACGAAAGCCACCCGACATGATCTATTTTATTTATTTATTGAAAACTCCTTACAGGCCTTTACAGGGCATTGTGTAAGGGGGGGTAATTGGTGAAGTTTTACAGATCACACAAAATTAATTCACGCGTTACAAAGCGTATCAGCACAATAAAAGTATGACGCGGATTGCAATATAAGTTGTTTGAAGTTAACAGGCGATAACAAGAAAAAAGAAAAGGCGATTTCATAGTGCACACACGACAGTGGGAACTGAATACAGTCATTATAGCATATGAAGGCGACATCAACCAAAGATAGCCAGCTGGCTTTACCTCAACGACGTGCCGTAATTTGTTTATAAGTTGCAGAACATACAATAGAAAAAGCACCAAAAAAAAACGCTGAACCTATGCCCATATACAGAAAACATTTCCAGTGTGCAACAAACATAATCGAGCAGAAAATCCGACACCTGCAGAACAGTGGCAAGTCTATTGTTGAGAAGAGAGTAAGCAGCAACTGACAGAAAGACTTATTGTGTGATACAGATGCGATGTTATCTTGGAAAGACCATTCTACAAACGTAGGCGCGAGGAAGAGCAGATGAGTTGAATGAATCAGTTGCCCCGTATAATCGCTTGAAACTGAATTGATTATGCAACCTACGTGAAGTAATGGAAGGAACATCGAGGTGGAGTGGGAGGCGTCTGTGGTGTACACGTATTTGTGAAAGAGGCAAAGAAGGGAAATGTCACGACGAGTGCTCAGGGGTTGAAGAGAAGAAGAAGAGAGAATACTTTATTTATGAAGTCCAGCGAAGTTGATTTGGGGCGGGCCTAGGCGTCGGCCACGAGCCCTTGGGCTCGGGCGGCTCCTCGGCTCGCTGGACGGCCCACAGTTGTTGTTCGAATGAGGAGCTGAGCAGAGCCCCCTCCCAGCGTGTCCTGCGGTCCGAAACTGCCTCTTCGTGGTTTTCATCGTTGCTTTCATCTAAACTCGAGCATTCCCATAGTATATGTGAAAGTGTCGCCCTTTCATCGCAAACCTTGCATTTTTCTGTTAAATACAGATCAGGGTAACAGAGACTAAAGAGAACTGGATTCGGATAAGTATATGTTTGCAGTTGTCGCCACGCAACTGCCTGTTTTTTATTTAACCTGTTGTGTGGCGGAGGGTACTTTCGCCTTTCTAGCTTATAGTGCTGCGTTATTTCGTGGTAACTAGTCATGCGGTCCCCCCATTCCCACTCTTCCCCGTGTGGAACTTCGCCCGAGGTGGCGTCGGCGTTCGCAACGGCTCGGTTCGTGAGTGCTCGAGCCGCCGCGTGCGCCGCCTCGTTGCCGGCCAGCGGGGTTTGTGTGTGTGCGGGGGTCCATATGACGAAAGTGTCATTTTTTTCCGAATTTTGTCTTCGTTAGTCATTAGGATTCGTAGCGCCTCTCGGGAGACACGACCGTTCGCATAGTTGCGTATCGCTGCTTGCGAGTCACTAATTACTACTTCGGCCTCAGTGGTCGCCACCGCGAGTGCTATGGCCACCTCCTCGGCCGTCTCGGTCAGTGGCGTTTGCACCGTAACGCTCGTCATGCATGTCCCTTTACCGTCGACCACCGCGGCCACGTAACCACACCTTCGCGCGTATCTGGCCGCGTCCACGAATACCGCTTCCTTGCAATTTCCGAATTTTCTCTGCAAGTCCTGCGCTCTCTGGTTTCTTCGGCCGGTGTGATGTTCCGGGTGCATGCATTTTTGGGCAACGGCGGAATCACTATCTTTTCCCTCACCATCACGGTTATGTCGGCTTTTTCGCCTTGCTGCGTGTGATAGTGGATTCCAGTTTTTCGAGGATGTACCTGCCCGTTTTAGTCTTAGAAAGTCGTTCATACTGTGCTACGTTGTGCGCTTCTATTAATTCGTCAAGCGTGTTGTGCACGCCTAGTTCTAATAATTTCACTGTGCTTGTGTTCATGGGTAAGCATAAAGCTTGCTTATACACTTTCCTGATTAAGCAATCTAATTTTATCTTCTCGGCGACGTGCCAATTCAAGTAAGAGGCAACGTACGTGATTCTACTGAGGACAAAGGCTTGCACAAGTCTAATAGTGTTCCCTTCTTTCATACCACTATGTCGGTTCGTAATTCGTTTTAGAAGTCGGATTGTCTGATTTACCGCGTGTTCCAACCTGCGAACAGTTTCGCCATTGTGGCCATTGGCTGCAATATACAAGCCTAACACGCGTATAACGTCTACTTTGGGAATGACGTGGCCTTCCGAGGTCGTCAGCTGTATCGCTTCCTCTGCGTGATTTGCGCTTTGTTCGCTGTATTTGGGCTTTCGACCTCTGCGCGTAGGTCTGTAAACCAGTAGCTCCGATTTCTCAGCCGAGCAGGTGAGGCCCGTGCCCTCTAGGAATCTTTGAACCGTATCGATGGCTCGCTGTAGCGTCTGTTCTATTTGGCCGTCACATCCCCGAGTTACACAGAGTAATGTCGTCTGCGTACAGACTGTGGGAGAGCCCGTCAATCTCTTCTAATTTAGCTGGTAACCCTATGAGTGCGAGGTTAAAGAGCAGGGCGAAATCACCGAACCCTGAGGAGTGCCGGCGCTGCCCATCTCTATCTCTCCTGACTCTAATCTCCCCATGTGATCCTCGCTGTCCTGTCCGTTAGAAAATCACGGACGTAGTCGTACGTCTTTTACCGAGTCCTAATTCTATTATTCGGGTAAGTATAGTCGAGTGCTTGACATTATCAAACGCCTTCTTTAAATCTAGGCCTAAG